>JAQHUG010000175.1:2970878-3007373 GCA_028555095.1 Dicrostonyx torquatus
ATAAAAAATGAGAAAAGGAAAAGAAATTGAGGAAGCAACACTAACAAAGGAAGCCTAAAAACAAAGGAGCATAAGAAAAAGAAAAAAGCATAAGAAAAACAAAGAAAATAGAAAGATAGAAAACAGGAAACAGTACAGCCAGAAATATGATAAGGAGTGATAGAAAGGAGTAACAAAAATAAGGTTTTGGAAGTAATAGAAAAACAAATTTCAACAGAACCCAATTTATTTAAAAATTACATAATATCAATGTGAACAATTAATTCTGGTCTAACCACTGGAAAATAAGATATTGGAGGAGGGATCATTTTCTTTTCTTTTTATTTATTTTTGCTTTCTCTGTGTAGCTTTGGTTGTCTTGGAACTCACTATGGAGACCAGGCTGGCCTTGAACTCAGAGATCCGCCTGCTTCTGCCTTCAGAGTTCTGGAATTAAAGGTGTGTGATACCAAAACCTGGTTCAAATGTAAGAACATTTTCAAAACAAAGATAAAAGTGGAAATACCTGGTTCAAGCGTAGAAACATTTTCAAACCTACAGAGAGGTGGAAAGAATTATATAGTAGATGTCATATATCTACCACCTGAGTACTAGAGTTAATGTTTCACTGTACTTATTTTTCCACACATGCCTCAATTTATCCATTCCTCTGCTCAATCATTGATCCATTTTATGTTCTAAAGCTTTTCAAAATAAATTATAGTTTGTAAACTTTATCCTAAACATATCATCAGGTGTCTAATTAACCATAGTTCACATTTATAGTTCTTTTTTAAAGTATATTTTACATATAATGAGATGCAAGTTTATCATTTGATAAATTTGGACAAATGCTTATTCCCTTGCAGATCACTGCAATCATTAAGCTAAGCCCCTTTTCTCCTAATCCCTACACCAGTCTCCACATCCACAGAGGATGCTGTTGTTCTGGTTTTTAAAATCCATCCAGTACTTTGTATAACTAAAATGTTATGAAAAATTTTTGTTGTTATTTTACTTGAGTTCCTGTCTCCTCCTGTCTTATATTCCTTTCTGCCCAACCATATCACTTCTGTCTTCAGCTCCCTAGTGGTGGGATTAAAGGTGTGTGACATCACTGCGTAGCCTCTATGATTAGCTAGTGGTTTAGCTCCGCATTCTGATCTTTAGGCAAACTTCATTACTTAGATCACAAACAAAATATTGTTACACTTATGGACACACACACACACACACACAGGAATACTATTCAGCTGTAAAGAAAAATGAAATAATGAACTTGGCAGGTAAATGGGCTGAACAAGAAAAGATCATATTGTGTGAGGTGACCAAGACCCAGAAAGACAAATGTCACATGTTCTCTTCATTGGCAGCTCATAAGTCCAAATATTCAGATATGAATACATATCCTGATCCTGTAATAACTGCAGAGTCCAGGAAAGTGAATGAATTCATTGTCAGGATTAGGGAGTTGGGGAGCAACAGAGAGGGAAGTAACAGGGTAGAAGTGGACTGAGCAGTGAAAAATACAAGGGGGCTCTTTAGGGAAGGGGAGGGAGGTAATTACAGAAGAAAGACAGAAGAGGGTAAAAGCAAACAGCAGGGTACAAGTGATCGGATAGGGGAACTGGGAAAGGGGGTACTGCTTAGGGAGAAAGTAGGTAAACACAGAAAGAGGGTAAAATAATAACGATGTCTTAGAAACCATATGAATCATAATTTTAGTTAGAGAAGCTTCCAAACCGACTTCAGGTAGTAACTCTCCCCTAGGCCATCTTTCCAGTGTTTCTTGGTATTGCTTCAGTGATAGGCCTTCTGACAAGGTGAGATGAAATCTCAGTGTGCTTTGATTTGCATGTCCCCAAAGGCTGAGGCTGTAGGACTCTCATGTATCTACTGGTTACTTGCACTTGTCTTTTGAGACGCACTATTTATCTTATATACCCACTTATTGATAGAATGATTTGGATTCTTTTTTGATGTTTAAATTTGTTAGTTCTTTATACATTCTAGATATTAATTCCTAGTCATATGTAGAGACCGCAAACACGTCTTCCATTCTGACCACTATTTCTTCATTTTGTTAACTGTTTCCTTTGTTGTGTAGAAGTTTTTAAATTTCATGCAAGACCATTTGCCAGACCTTGAAATTGTTCTCTGGACTACTGAAGTCCCGTTCAGAAAATTCTTGCCTATGATTATGTTTTGAAGTGCTTTCTCCCAGTAGTGTCAGAGTTTCTCTCAATACTTCAGATGGAAGCACTGAAGACCCCACATAGACCAAACAATCCTGATTAGAAACAGGAATGCTTGAGGCACCACGCTTGATTTCAAATAATAACACAGAGTGAGAGAAATGGAAACAGTCCAGTACTGCTGGTGAAGTATGCCCTAAAGCAGACACAGAGACTAGTGGATGAGTATAGAGGACCTAGAAGCAAACTCACACATATGTACAGCTATTTCATTTTTGGCAAATATGTCAAAAACATACATTAGTAAAAAGATAGCCTCTTCAACAAATGAATTTAGGAAAATTTGATACCCATATACATATCAAACAATCAAACTAGATCCGGTGTCATTCACTTTGCACAAAACCAACTCAAAATGGCTCAAAGACCTTAAAAATGTGTCTCCTTTAGGCAAAAAATCTGGATCATCCATGTCATTCAATCTGAGTATTCTTGCATTAATTATATAATTTAGAACAGTTATATCAACTATAATAATGATTTAACTATGGTTAGGCCTACCATTTTCATGTCTAATTTTGAAGTCTCCCATTTATTTTTATTTTCTCTATTTGTCATTATTTTCCTCTTTTCATGCTTTTTTTCAAAATTAATTCACTATTTCTTACTATTCAGTCATCATTTCTTTATGATTTTTAAATCGATAACAGTCCAGTATTTTAAAAATGAATCTTAAGAATAAACTTTTACTTGCACCTGCCAAAGTCATCTTAAAGTCCATATCATACTATTTTTGCAAGAGAACATATCACTGTGCATTTTTACTCAATACCCTCTATTTTTCTTATCCTGTGGCATTATTGTCATATATAATTTACATCCACACATGTTATAAACCCCACAATATGATTTACAAATTAGCATTAGCCTGTTTAAGAAAAACAAAGATAAAAAGAGTGTTTTGTACCACAAATTTGTGATTTCTAGTGCTCTTTATTGATTTTGAAAACAATCTCACCTGGCATTGTTAGTGTCTTTCTGTCTGAACAACTTAGCATTTTTTGTCATTTATTAATCATAATTCTCCTTTATGTCATTTTCATTTTTAAAACGCATTTTTTCTGATAGACTATTATGTGGCCAAAATGAAAAATGAATTAACTATACACACACACACACACACACACACACACACACACACACACACACATATATATATATATATAAACATACATATGCCTGGAGGACACTGTGTTGAGTGACATAAGTCAGTTAAAGAAAGACAAGACAAATACTGTATATTTTCACTTATATGTGGAAGCTTAAAGTTGATCTTATAAACGTAGAACACAGAATAGTGTCACAAAAAATTTCATAGTTTACATTTTACTGATATTTTCCCAAGTTATCATTTAATGTGGACATTTCCCCCTACTTCTGAATATTTACAAAAATTACTTGGAAATTGTCAGTTAATTCTAATATCTGGATCTTGAAAAACATCATTGTTTTTCACAATAAATGTCTACTAATTATAAAAGAACTCCCCCACTCCCTGCAGTTGAAATTTCTATTTGACATTTTTAGGCTTCTAGCTATTGTTTCTACCAGGCTCTTTAGATATTCTGGTGAACACATGCATTGCTGGGACAAAAGATTTGAAAGCAGTTTACATGCATTTCTGATATTTTCCCCTTTAGCTTCTTCCAGCCTCTGATTATAGCCAAAGTGGATACAGCCATGTATTTCTTCCTCAATTCTACTGCTTTGTGAAGTATGGATTAAATGACTACCAGAAGTCATGTAAACGTGGTTTCCACCTATTCATTTTTATCAAGGATTTCCTATCTTGCTCTAGTTCCACACTGTTCAGAAACATACCTAAATCCTGCATTAGCACAAGCTATACCATTCTGCCTGTAATTTGTATTTCATATCAGTGCAATTGTTGCACTGTCTATGTGGTGGATAGATTACAGTGAACATCATGGTCCTCAAAGCACATCAAACTTGGGAGCATGACCTTCCAAATCAGTCTAAATACACAGGCAATATTTTATTTATATTATTAGCATTTCAGCACCTCCTCTTAGGGTTGGAGAAATGAGGCATTGGATTTTGATGTTTAGATTTCTTCTAGGGTTTTATGAGCCTCGACACAAAAACCCAGGAGGAAGGAATAGAAGCAGGAAAACTGCGCTGGAGACAACACTTGGCTTTTCCAAATGAGTGCAGTAGGAAAGAATAAACACAAAGTGTTTTTGGTAGGATATTTTTTGCAGATATATGATATTTATTTAGAGATATGGCTATTTAAGTAGCCAGTAAACAAAATATATTTATTAACATGTATTTCTCCATTATAAAACGTACAGTGATTACTTTATTCTACTTGTGCAAGAAAGAGCATTTAAATAAAGAAGAAAGTGTTCTCTGACCGTTGTCTGCTGTAAGTTATATCACTGAAGTCACATACGCAAAGAAGTTTTCCTATTCTCATCTAATGACCCTCCCTACAAGTTACATAAATACATTGAAACAGCATGTCAGTAAAAGGACCATGTTATACCAAAGCAGAAGACGAAGGTATGGGCTCGTGAGATGAGGCAAACCTGTGGGTCCAGAGCTTTCTCTCAGCAGAAAGAAATAAGATGTCAAAGCAGGCCCTCCCTCACTTAGCTGTTGTGAAGATCAGTTATGGTAGGTATATACAATTCAGAAAGAGTCTGGAATATTGCCATCATTGTCACTGTGGCCACTATTATTTCCCTATCAGTAAATGCCTAATAAACAATTACCTAACTGCGTACTCTGTGAATTGAATAAATGCCCTTTCATTGGAAAAAATTTCAAAAAGCTAAAAAATTATGTAAATATTTTGTATATTATTTTAAGTATTATGTAAAATGAGCAAGAAAAAGAATAAAGGAAGGGCTTTTGGAGTAAAATCATAAAGTATGATTTCTCTAAGGAGAGGACATGAAAGTTGAAGCTTAAAAGATAACAAGGAGCTGGGCGCATGAAGGGCAGGGACAAGAAAAGGGATAGCATGTACAAAAGCACTGGAGCAAACATCTTTAGAAAGCTTCGGGCACAGGGAAGCCTCCAGCCTGCTGGGACACTAGATGAACTCAGGAGGCCCTGTATTAACTACTGCCCCGCAGTTGACACAGGCTAGGTGAGGAAAGGGTTCGTTTTGGACCACAGTTCCAGAGCCCATCATGGTGGGGCAGACTGGGAACAGGCAGGGAAAGCATGGCAGTAGAACCAGGAAGATGGGCGATCATATCTCATCTGCATACACGAGGAGAAGGATGGGGGAGACTAGGAAGGAAGGAGAGGTACAGGTAGAGACAAGTTGGGGGCTGGTGGGTAGACAGAACAGGAAGTAGGGAATAGCAATAAACCCTCAAACCTGTTCCCAGGACACACTTCCTCCAGCAAGGCTCCACTTCTTTTTTTTTTTTTTTTTGTGGTTTTTCGAGACAGGGTTTCTCTGTGGCTTTGGAGCCTGCGCTGGAACTAGCTCTTGTAGACCAGGATGGTCTCGAACTCACAGAGATCCGCCTGCCTCTGCCTCCTGAGTGCTGGGATTAAAGGCGTGTGCCACCACCGCCCGGCGCAAGGCTCCACTTCTGAAAGGTTCCATGACCTCCCCATACAGGGCCACAAACTGGGAACCAAGTGTTTAAACACATGAACATATAGGGGACATTTCTCATTTAAACCACGACAGACAGAAAATCCAAGGCCAGGGAAGAGTTTGGCTTCTGGCTTGGGGTAATGAGATGGCTATAAATGACAGATCAATAGAGCTATTCTATGCCTCACAAAGACAGGATAAAGAACAGAACTTCCTTTAAAAATGGCTAAAATAGTCCCTACAATGATTTATTACCAACAACCCCAGTCCTTTCTGGATAGTTTAATAAATAGTCTATCCACTTTTTCCTTTCATGCTTTCACACCACATAAAACAGGGGACAGACAAGTGGGAGGGATTAACTAAGAAAGATGGTCACAGTCTGAGCTAGTAGGATGTGGAGTGGGAGCCATCTCAACTGTACCACACTGAGAAGTAACTGAGATGCTGTGTGTGGGAGGGGGAAAATGATTCCAAATTCTAACCCTGGCATAGACAGGAGGAGACTCACAGAAAACTTAAATGTAGCTGCCCTTCCAAAGCAAATGACACTGAGGTGACAAGAATGTCAATGCGAGCTTCTTCCTGCTGCTGTTTATCCCTTTTCCGGAAGCTGCTTCATTTTCTGAACATTCTTTTTTTCTCCTTTTAACACGCTTTATATTATCAAATTTCTCGGCCCTAATTAACACCACAGCTAAGAATATAATAAAGTATTTCTATTTTCACATGACATTTTGAACAATTGAAACTGTTTCCTCTCTTAATCAGGGAAATTTATTTCCAAAGGGAAAGCCTATAGGGAAATGGTGCCACGCTTAATCTCCATTACCCTTCATTCCTGACAGATCAATTTAAGAGTGTACATTAATAGGTGAGATTTCCAACTTGTGTCAGTATTTGAGGGGGGAGTTATGATTTTGAAATGACAAAATAAAGTCATAGCATTATCAGACAACTTGTGTTATGATAACAGCTTTAGAGGTGATTTTAATTTTTTGAAAGATAAAGGCTAGTTTATTAAATGTCATCTGTGAACTTGGTGACAATTAATTATCTTTCATTTCACAGCAGCCGATAATAAGTGAGATTAAAATGATGAATACCTACTGTTGCCAGGTAACCGCATCTACTGTGCTCCCTGCCACCTTCATGAATCTGTAAAGAAGAGGGGAAGAAAGATGGTATGATTTAAACCATTTCTCCAGAGTTAAAATAGGGTAACCAAGAAACACACTGGACTGATCAACACTCAGATATGCTTTCTCAAAGAACCCACAGCCCCAGTCATAGACAAAATCCCAGTACAGTATTTTACCTGCATTTGTCTTCCTAAGCCCAAACCTGACAGTTATCACATTGATTTCATATAACCGAAACTTACCTGTGCTTATTTCCTATACTCTGAAGACTCTGATCTCTCCTGAGAAACAATAATATTTGGATGGTACGACAATAGATAATTTTGAAAAACTGCAGGCCTCTCTCCCTAGAAAAAGTATGGAAAAACCTAATTTATTTATACATCTGTGAGGCTCTATCAAATATGCTCCAATGCAAAGCTGCCACATCTGTGTGGAACGTGGTAGGGTAGAAACATGAGCACCACAAAGAGTAATTCATCTACTTCTGGAGGAAAAAGTAAGAAACTTAGTATTCTCTGTTGAGTATGCCAAGCTCAAAAGCAGGGGGGAAGGCCTGATTCTGGGAAGCCAAGTGCACAGCAAAACATTGTGAGCAATTGCTCTCTGACTTCTGTGACTTCCTGGAGGTCCAGAAGAACCAAGTCAGGAGACTTCATTCATGATACGCAGATGCCACAGGCCACACATTTGAAGTAACTGCCCCTGCTCACTTGTTGGAGGACATGTATTGCCATGGCTACTACTTTTCGTTGAGACAGTTATCACTCATAAACCAGAAATCAAAGAAAAAACATCATAGCTCTTCCGAATGCTCCTTTCAGCCTCAACACTCCAAGGGGAATTTCTCTTTGAAGCAAATGTTTAATTCTGCCTTATAACCAAAGAACTCTTGAACCAGAAGGAGAGATGGCCTTTTTTTCTGTAAGGCCCTAGCTGTGTCCTAGCATAGAAGAATCTCTCTAGACAGAAGGGATGGACAAGGGGTGCAATGAGCAACCCAAAGGGTCTGTTTTGCTGTGACGGTGGGAAAGGACTCAATTTACATGTAGAGGAAACTGGGAAAAGTGGGAAGCTATGACTTTTGGCCAGCCACAAAGTGAAGTTCATAAAGGATAAGGGGAAAGGAGGACATGAGAAGGGGACTAGAGAGAAGCACTGAACTGGGCAGGAAGAACAGCTGGAGGATGAAGCAGTCTCTACAGTGGTCTTGGATCGGATTTGTCCTCTTTTTTTTTTTTCTTTTTGCATTTCACACTGAAGTCCAGGACCAAGAATGTAGAAAATATAATACAGTATTTGGTCCAGAATAGAATTAGTTTGATGGGTTGAGTCAAAACGTCAGTGTGGTTTGGTAGCTATTGGGCATTTTCTGAGTGTAGATACTGTGTGCGCATGTGTGTATGTTGTATATGTGATTTCTTTTACTTCTTAGCACTGCTTTATTTGGTGGTGAGGTTATTAGATGCTATTTATCACTTCTTCACTGGCTAGGAAAGCAGAATTTTCTGACATTCCATACAACTGATCTAACGTGGGTAATGCCACTTCATCTCACTTCAACAGGAAGGAAATCCCCCTGGAGTGTGGTGTAGTGTTCACCTTCTCCCTTCTTCCCTGCCCTGTGTTCAGGAGTCCGCTTTTGAAATTAAAGGCCAGAACGGTTTATGTCCTTGGTCTTTCCCACCCTGCTCTGTGCTATCCTGAGTCAACAGGCACATAACTAGCACCTGTCAGGGAAAGAAAAGGAAAGACTACAGGGTCGAAGGAAGGGAGTGGGAATGGAATCCCAAATACTACTTTTGCTGCATATGTATTGCAAGCAATGGAGACATGATGATGCTTGAGGAGTTGGATAGCCTATACACAAAGAGAGGGAGGTGAAACTCTTCACCCTTCCTTCAGGATAGTGTAAGAGTCAGAGAATAGTTTTATATGCAAGCATTATTATTATTATTTTTTGAGACAGGGTTTCTCTGTGTAACCCTGACTGTCCTGGAACTAGCTCAGTACACCAGGCTGGCCTTGAACTCATAGATATTTCCTGTCTCTGCCTCCAGAGTGCTAGAATTAAAGGCATGAGCCACCACCACCTGGTTTCATTTATTTTTATAAAGAAAAGAAACAAAGAATCAAATATACATTTGCATGGGATTTAATCATCTCTGAAATAGAAATAGTTTATGAAAAATGTCTTCAAAATAATATAAAACAACCATAATGAAACTGACACATGTTCTTATAAACCGCTCTCAGCTCCTTATATGTGTAGGTCACACATTCTCCAAAAGAAAACAATTAGGGAGTGTTTAAGTACAGAGGCCACATCTTTTTTTTTTTTTTTTTTTTTTCTCGAGACAGGGTTTCTCTTTGGCTTTGGAGCCTGTCCTGGGACTAGTTCGTGTAGACCAGGTTGGTCTCGAACTCACAGAGATCCACCTGCCTCTGCCTCCCGAGTGCTGGGATTAAAGGCATGTGCCACCACCGCCCGGCCAGAGGCCACATCTTATAAGGGTTGTGTGAGTTGTTCAAATTCACAGTCAGTGAGGACTAAGACCAGATTCAGATTCCAAATCCCACCCAATGTCTGGTACCCTCTAAAGCTGAGTAGCACAGTAGAAAGAACTCTGAAGCGCAAGAGCAAATGTTGAAATTTTATGCTGAGAAAATATAACCATATTTATTAGAAAAGAACATGGCCTAAACACCAACTTTCCCTTTCTATTTTTTCTCCAGAATGTAAGCTCTTCTGCATTTATTTGCAAGAAAATATGCTGAATGAGATGGTGACAGAGCCAGTGCTCAGTCCCAGGATAAACACCACGGAATACAGAATACTGAAACAAACACAGCCAATTACTAAAGTTACTGTGTGCTACGCCAGCACCAACTAACTTCTTATATGGTCATAGTCAAGAGAGCAGCTAGCTCTACTGTGTACAGTGTTAGAGGGGATGTGGATGGAGAACAGATTCATATCATTTACGACAATGAGAAGTAACCCGGCTGATGCTCAGCTTGAGCAAACACAAGTTATGTTCTCAGAGTCCAGTGTGGCTGAATGCCAGGAGGCAGGTGAGGGAGCAGCAAGAGACCAGCCTGTCAGGGCTCTGGAAAGTGGCCATGTTAATAACTTGACTTTTGTACTAACAGCGAGATGCTCGTCCAAATCCCATTTATACCTGTGTGACCAGCTACTAACAGGACCATGAAATATGGAGAGTGTGTCCTTCTTGAGAATGTCCTTGTATGGTTGTTCAGTTTATCCTGTGTCTACACTAAAAGCAATATCAGGATCAGATTTGGCTTTCAAGAAGATGACCGGCTGTAGTGAGTGTGAGAGTCACTGGTGTTAGCAGATCTGCAGGAGGATGACCGGCTGTAGTGAGTGTGAGAGTCACTGGTGTGAGCGGATCTGCAAGAGGATGACTCCAGCTGTAATGAGTGTGAAAGTCACTGGTGTGAGTGGATTTTCAGGAGTCTACTGCAGAGGGGTGGGAAGCTTTGAATCATGAGAATGAAACATGACTAGTACGGTAGAGCAAGAGAGGCTGTGAAAGTTTAATTGTAGCACTACTGCGGCACTTCTAACAGGACTTTCTAATCCTATCGAATACACACCGATGAGTACAAGTAAATAGTCATGGAGCATGGAGTCTTTTAGACAGTGAGCCCTATACGATCATTATCTTCTGCTTCATCACAGATACTTCTGCTCCTTCCTTCTGCCTCTGTACCAGAAACAGGCTCAAAGCACACGGATGAGCAATTTAACGGAGAAGCACAATGTTCAGCAATAGTGATGTTAGATGGGATAAATGCATGCAGAAGAGCTCTAGTGGAAGATTTCCAATACAAGTCAAAGTGACCCAGGATGTGAACACTGACTAGAGGGGAAATTTCAGTTTTTCCCAAGTTGCATGTTTCTATGCCCTGTCATAAAGCTGGAAGTCTGGATTATGACCTTAGAGGAGAAGTGCTTGCTCTCTTTGACCTTCAGTTATCAAAGGATAGCAGGGAAGGGGAACAGGGTCCCATATAAGAGAAATTGGCCAGTGCCAGGTAGACATTCCTGCATTTGAGGTCTTTCCCATGGAAGCCAATCTGTCGCTATAGAGGAAAGTCCCCTTTCTTCTTCCAGGAGACTCAGAATCTGGGAGACTTTCTTTCCTTTGTTACCCACCTGCATATGTGTCAGATCTGAAATATCATTGATCCTTCTCTCCCGGGGCAGATCACAACTCTCACTTATAATAAAGTCCATCTTTATCCATTATCTCTAGAGTTTGATTTCTATTTCTGGACTACAAAGTACAATCTTAAAGACTAGTTTCTGGATTTTTTCCAAAAAGAGAATACTTCACAGGGAACTGGATATCTAAATGAGCGCACACAAACCTGACCTCCTTGTCTACAAAAAGAACCATCGATTATGCAAATAGCAGAAACATGGTGTAACAACCATGTTATTTACAGGCCTGGGAAAAACTTGAGAGAAAATTATCTATCAGTAAATCAAGTTGACCTCTAGACAGATGGCAAATTTCAGGCATCTTTCCTTGTCATGCTTAACTTTTTCATATGCTTGCTTTCCTGGGTTCTGGATGGAGCAAATAAACTATAGCCCTCTTCCTCCTCCTCCTGCTGCTGCTGCCACCACTGTAGCCTCCTCTTCCCCTTCTCTATGAGTGGTGGCTTTCCCTCCCACTTCAATCCTTTTTGCTGTCCTTCATTCCCTCTCCATTTCTACCTTATTCATATACAGTAATTCAGGGACAATAGACTGAAAGATAGGATATCTGAATGTTTGTCGAGGCCTCTATTTCCAGTCCTCTTTGACAGGTTACAGTATACTGTAGTTTATATAACCTCTCTACACAGGCTTTGAAATGAGACTCTCCAACCAATCTCTTTTTAAGATAAATTCTTTTTAACTCCACTGAGTTCACACAGTTCTGCAGCATGTGCATGAGCTTAGGGTCACCCCCTGGAGCACAGGCAGCTATCTGGGGCGACATCCCAAAGAATACTGATTTTATGCCCCACAGCAATGGGAGGTGATGGCATTATTTCTTTCATTTGGCAAATGAAGAAACTGCTTAAGACCACCCATGTAATTAATTACAGAACAATACTAACCCTGAGTCTACTCTCAAGTCCTTATTACAACCATGCCAGGAGCAGATTGTAGTCTTTGTTGCATTGCCACTTTTCCTGAGTCCATGGCAGATGCTGGGAGTGATCACAATACATTATCGCCTGTCTGGGAATTGGTAAGACTCTTTCTCAAGATGGATCGCCAAACATTTGTTACCTCTAACTGGCCCTCAAGATAAAGTCAGTTTGGAGGTGGGGGTTGAGAAGAGGGAGACTGTAAGGCAATGTCTGGGACAGGACAGAAGCACACACAAGGGAATGACACATACACGAGAGCCAAACCGATTTGTTTGATTAGGAAAACTGGGAGAATAGAGGTTTTGAGGGACAACGTTGAAATATATCTAGAAGGCTCTGGCGAGCACTGACAGGGGCTGGCTGGAGGATTATCATGATAGGCATGGCTTGGCAAACTGCAGTGCTGCTGAGGAGGCTTGCAGACTTGGACTCAAGCACAGGTTTTAGCTGACTTGATATGATTTGTCCTGGCTGTGGAAACTGGTGGGAAGGAAGAAACATGCATCAGGATATGATTATGAATTTCACAGAGGAAGGAGAATTTCCAGGAGCTGAAGACATGGCAAGAAGCTGACTGGGTGAGAGCAAATACCACAGGCCTCAAGTGAAGAGTGTTCTTTTTTATATTTTTGACTGTTTATACCATCCTTAGGTGAACAATGAAAACTCAGAAAAATGGCACCATAGAATAAAATCTACTGGGTTCAGGAGTAAAATAGATATCTGTTTTGAAACTTGGTACCATCATAAGCTTTGTGACTTTCACTTCCCAGGATCCTTTTGTATGGAGAGAACAGTACCAATCCTGCAAAGACTCGGTGAGATTAGTGGGAGACACAGATGGAGAAATAAGAGCAGTGGGTAGTGCAGTGTCGCCACTAAATAAATACAGGTATCCTTTTCCTGCTCATGGCTTGTTACTGGAACATTTGTACACATCTATTTCTTGATCAATAAAATAGAAACAGAACCTGCTCTGCCCATACACAGGAGTGATTCTCACTTTTGCTGTACCAATATTCTTTGGAGCCTTTGTTTGAAAGAACAGTATTTGGTTCCATCTCTACACACTCCAAGTCTGAGTTGGATCTTAAGAATCAAGTTGGAAAAGAGAGAAATTTTGGAGTTAGAAATGAAACAGCATTGCAACAGACACCAATGATATTTAGAGAATCATTAGGGAATATGGACAACTTACACATCAATAAACTGGAAATTGGAATGAAGAACTCTAAAAATTAATAACCTTAAAGCCTCAAATCCATATATGGGCAAATAGATTGAACAGAAATTTCTCAAAAGAAGTACAAATGATCATCAAATAGATGAAAATGTCAGTGTTTTAAGCCATCAAGGAAATTCAAACCAAAACTATACGAGATTTCCATCTCAACCCACTTGGAATAGCAGTCCTCAAAGAAATAAGCAAAAAAGCCAATGCGGGAGAACCACCATGAGATCAAGGCTGGCATAAACTATATAGTGAGCTTCAGGGACTGTTCAGTGGGAGAAACTGTCTCCTAGAAAGGAGGGCGTGAAAAAAGGTGGGGGTAGCATTCATTATGGCAAGAATAGAGGGATAAGGAAATAAAACTATCATACAATATGCCACTCCTGAGTATATACCTGAAGTGAACACACCTGTGCTTATATCAGGAATCTAAGATGCCGGCACAACCATGTGTGCTGTGACACTAGTTACAGCAGCCAAGTTAAGGAATCATCCTAGATATCCAAAATCAAATGAGTTGGTAGAGGAAATATGGTATATTCAGGTACACAATGAAAATAATTTTATTCAGTCCTAAAGCAGACTAAAATGAATAACTTTTACAGAAAAGTAGATGGAACTGGAGATCATTATGGTAACTGAAATAAGTCCGACTCAAAAGATAAGCATTACACGTTACTTTTTAGAAAAAGGCCTGAACATAGATGAGTTATTAGGAAAGAGGAAAGGGACACAACATAAGCAGGGATGGGGACGAAACATGATGCATTTTCACAATCTCTGTAGGTGTATCTAATGCAGGTAGCTCGTGAGTTTCACAGGTTCTGTGTAAAATTTTTTCGCAGGCTCCTGCTTGAACTTTTAGCTCCTAGCTGGTGGTGCTAGTTTGGGATGTGGCACCCAGATGAGGTTAGAGGATGTCTGGGGCAAGTTTATAGTGTGGCTTGTTTCTTGTCCTGTCTTTGTTCCTGATCCTATGGAGATGTGAACAAAAGGCCTCATGCCACTGTCACCATAGCTTACTGCTAAGACCAGAGCATTGAACCCTGAGCCAAAATAAATTTGTTTTCCCTCAAGTTTCATCCTGTCTGGTGAATTTTATCACTGAAACAGAGAAAAGCAACTAATACAATGGACTAGACTTTTGACAAATTCTAGTCTTAGAAGTTTCTGGGACAATGGAGCATTGTTTTTTTTAAATTTGATTTTTATTGAGCTCTACATTTTTCTCTGCTCCCCTCCCTACCTCAACCCTCCCCTTCAACCTTCTTCCATGGTCCTCATGCTCCCAATTTACTCAGGGGATCTTGTCTTTTTCTACTTCCCATATAGATTAGATCATAATGGAGCATTCTTGGAGGAGAAAATAGAAGTATAAGGAAGAGGCTCAGGAGGAAAAGATGAAAGTATGGAAGAATATTTCCCAAGATCATATGATTTTTACAGTGCTAACTTGACTGTCCATTTCAGGTGTCTGAACTCCTTCTTTGATGTTCTTTCTAACTCCTTCCACTTTCTGACTTCTCTGATGCTAGAGACAGAGGAATATATCTTTCCTAAGAGTAATAACTCATAAGCTTGGGTAAGCAGCCAGGCTCATTCCTTAGCTGGAAAGAAGTACTCTCTAAAAGATAAATAAAAATTCACAGAGAATTTAGAGTTATGGGCCATTAAAATAGCTGTAATCTAGGGAGCAGACAGTGCTGGGTGCAGCAGCCAGCACTTCCCTGGTAATGAGCACTGAACAAGCAGGCAGAATTTCTCTCTAGGGGTGAAAAGAGGTAGATTCTTTTCCTCACAGAGTAAGAAAGGAAGACATTATTCTCTTCTGTCCTGCAGTTTGGTGAAGTCACATAATGCTTTCACATAGAAATGAAACCGAACAATTATTAGGAATAACACTGTGATAATTATACCAAACTGTCCCCAGCTGTGCTTCTGCTCAAAGAATGGATGTGGCAGAAGGCAGAGAGTAGAGCTGTGATCACCCTCATGATACTGATGCGGCATTATCGTCTTCAGATTTTCCTTCCTCACTCAATTATCTAACTGCCTAGAAACCGCATTTGAGTCATGGTAAAATGCCCCTAGACTAAAAATTGTCTTTTTCATCTTGAAAATGCATCTGTTCTCAACGATTGAGCCTGTCATTTCTTTGGGTGTCAACACATGCCAGGAACAGTGCAAAGCCTTTAAATTCATCACTCCTTTATTTCTATGAAAGGCCAAGACCTCAGTCATGGTCCACTTTACAAATGAAGACACGGAGGCTTGGAAGAAAAGAAACAAGTCCTTAGATTGATGAATCAGTAGAAAATCAATTATCACCTACTTTCAAAATGTATTCTCTATCATTCTGTATTGACCTGCACAAGAGAAATCCCAAGTGTTTATGTTACAAAACAAGAAACTAATTGGAAAAAGTTTTTGTTTTGTGCTAAGTATCTTCAAATTTTAAAATGTTAGAGATGAAAGGTACCTTGGAAATAATTTATTACTACCACCCTTTGAGAAAATGGAGGTGATAACAAATAAATACCCAACATAATCTTTTTTCCTCTGTTCGCACTCTTTCCTCTACTTGCATCCTTTATGACACTTTTGAGTAATTGATGGCTTTGAAGGGAGGAAAGTTACTGCTCCTTCCGCCTCAAGTTAAAATCAGAAGATCAATAAATTTTAGTTTACAGAAAATGGTTTAATGTATTTTTCTTTATGACAAGAAACTGAGACTAGACAGATCATGGGCCTTAGAGAAAACCCAATACTATTAGTTTGCTAAAGGCACTTAGCAAGAAAATGACTCCTAATCACTTACCACTATACTAAAATTGCTCAACCCACATCAGAAAAATTTCCTCCTGCAGTAGATGGGGACTGATATAGAGATCCACAACTGGGCAATGTGTATAAAGTAAGAGACTTTAGAACACTTAATACTAAGTAAAGACAGTGAAACTCCATTGGACAAAAACTGATTTTTCCTTTGCCAGAAGGTTTCAATTGCAAATAAATTTTTCATTAGAGGTGGGACTCAATGTCCACTTCACCCTATCAGTGCTGGGATCCCATCTGTCTTGAACCTGTACAGGCCTTGTAGGATACCTTCATCAAATCCCTACCCCTCAAGACTCAGGGATCTATGTGGAAGAGAAGGCAGAAGGATCATAAAAACCAGAAGTGGTGCTGAGGCAGAGATGGTAGATGACTCCAAGGAAACTGTCTTTCAGACACAACAAAAGTGGTGTACATATGAACTAACAGAGACTGGCAGACCTACAAGGCCTGTACCTCATCACTCACACATAGACAGCTATCCATTAGTATCAGATACTCAATTGAAGTGTTAGTAATCATGTATAAACAAGGATAGAAATTCAAGATACAAAAAGTCAGTTTTCCTATTTCTGGCTTGTTGACTACTGAACACACAATACTTAGCAAACACTATTGTTTGCTTCCTAGCTCTTTTCTATTTTTATCCCCATTATTCTAATTTGAATACTTTCCATAGTTCTCTGCAACTTATAGAGCAGAAAGTTGAGCCTGTCTGTATGTTCTTATACAGGTTCACATTAGATTATTTTGATGGAAACTCCATATTATGTGGTGGCGACTTCCATTCTTCATTCACATACTTACTCAACAAATGTGAGAAATTAATTAGTAGGCATTTTGGTAATAATAAATACAACAAAGATTCTTCACATCCTCACAGTTTATTATCTACAAGTAATAAGCAAAAAACAGCAAATACATACTTACAAATTGTAATAAATATTGTAAATTGAGCAGGTAGGTTGTGGAAGAAAGGACTCTAAAGAATGAGACAAAATCAGTCATGTGACAGATGGGAAGAACTCTGGGATGAAGAACAAGGGAGAGAGGCAGTTAATAAGTATACAGGGTTAGGCAGTAAGCAGGCCATTAACTGTGGGATCTTGTGGATTAAAATAAAACAAAAAACTCACATGTTATTCCAAGAACAACAGAAAGTATTAGTGAAGGACATCAAATGAATTATAACTTTTAAATAATATATTTTTGGTCACAGAATAGTGGCTAGATTAGAGGAAAAGATGAATAGTAAGACTCCTAAAGCAGATATAAATTCTCAGAATTTTAATAAATTTAAATCTTTTTATTTTCACTGTGTTTGTCCTACTACAATCCATCATGGAAACCAGTAATCACATCAGATCCTGGACATCCTAGTATCTAGAACTGTGAGGGAAACTTTCTCTCCTTTATAAATTACCCAGTTTAGGCTTTTTGCTGTAGCAGAACAAGATGAAAGCATTGTCTCATCCTTATTTGTAGTGATGCAACAGTCTTAAATATCTCACATTCTAGGAGACTGGAACTTTTTGATGGACCTCCTCATAGTTACAGTTAATAATCCACCTTGAGGTCACTGGTAGCCTACTGTGTAATCAAACTGGTTATTAAATCTGTCTTTAGGAGAAAAATGTGACAATCAACTTTACTTGCCTTGGATTTCCCATGCAATTAACTTTTATAGCCCAAGATAATACATAGCTGCAATCTTAAGTTACTATTCTTCCATACCCCTGACCCAGAATAATGTGTTTATCATCTTCTGAAAGTACAAAATACAGAAGTTGAAACCAATTTTCTAATACTACCATAAAGGTTGAAAGCAACCATTTATGAATATTGGTTGATAAATAATAATATTTGTTATCTGTGGCAGTTGGGATCAGCTGAAGTAAATGACTCAATCCCTTGTAGAACTCTGATGAAGATTTCTGTCAAGTATCCCACTCCTTTCCCCATGTTATGTTTTCTATACTATTCAATAAATAGAGCAAAGCCCTTTATTACAGACAGACACACTGCATACACACATACAGACACATGCACATATGGCATACAGACATTACTCACACATAGACACAACAGACATATATACATAGGGATAGATACAGAGACACAGGGACAAGCAAATTGACAAGACAGCCTTCATGCAGGCACACAATCAGGCTCATGCAAGACAGGGGACAGAAGACACATGGTGCATGAAACAGAGCATTCAAATCTGGGTTCCTTAGCTAAATGATTCCAAGGTGGAAGTGTTTTTATTTCTTTCCTAAATGTGACACTGAGGCATTATTGGTGGCATGGAGTTAATTACTAGTGCACATAATCCATGTACTCATTAAGCTTAATTTAAGGATATATTTAATTTAAAAATATTTTTATTTATTCCGATTACATATTTTTATAAAAATATGTTTTTAATTTATAAACCAATATCTTACAGTACAAGTATTGTTATATATATGAGTATTAAATTATAGAATTTTAAGTATTGTTCTTGAATTATAATTTATCTTAGATTAATTATTTATATTTTCTATTTTAGTTTTCCTATGTTATTGGTTTCTTATGTCTGTGGTCTTTGACTATCTATTTACATTTAAAATAGTATTGTAATATTTTTCTAGATCACAGGTACAGATTCAAATATTAAATAAACCAATGTTTACAATAAATATTTTTTGAGTGGAATTTCTCTTGTGTCTGCATAGCATATTGATCAACATAGACAAAACAATTATAGTAAATTTCTGAAGCAAGAAAAATATTTTGCCTGGTAAAAGAAAAGTAATGAATCAAACATAAATTGTTAACACATAGATGGTGCATAGAAGTTTATTGGCAAAAAAACAGATGAAACTGATATGACCCTAAAGAACAATTCTTCAGCTAAAGCCATGTCTAGAACTATCCAGGTCTTGACTGAGGACATGAAAACAATAAAGCAAATATTTTATTAAGTATTTCCCATTTTCCAAGAGACTTGTAACTCCCCAATAATACAAACCCAGGGATCCTATCTCTAATCCATTTTCTATTCTAACGGAGAGGCAGTCCTATACATTCCTATTTCAAAGAGCTTCAAAGCTGGCTTAGTTCTATGTCATTTAAGCTAATGAGTAACATTATTATTATTTATAAATCAACATGACTTACTCAAATAACATCAAAATCTCAATCCATGCATTCTTTTTGTATCAGATAAACAAAGTTATTTGGTTTGTAGACAGATACTATATCAGTTTCATCTGCTCTTCTATAAATTTCTATGTACCATCTGTGATGACAATTTATATTTCATTCATATACAAGTGCGTTTTGCAATAAGCACTTATATAGACCATATTCCTAGTTTCTAAGGGTATAAAGCAGCAAGATCTAGATCATAGTTCGTGATCTATTATGGGAGGCAAATATGTAAACAAACACATTATAATCAATTTGGTAAATGCTAGAACAGAAAAATAAAATGTGATGCAAGGCCAGAGGGGACCACTGAAATCTGACCTGAATATGCCAGGGAAGATCTGGGAATTAAGAGGAAAAAGTGGCCTTCCAAACAATTACACAAAACAAAATTTTGCACAAGTCAAACAGCATGTGGCCTTCCCCAAAATCAATTATACTTTGGTATACTTGAAGGTAGTGAGTGTAATGGAGCACAGCAGTTTACTAGATTGGAATTTATGTAGATAGAGACACTAAAGGCCAAAGTCAGCGTATCTGGAAAACTTATGACTTCAAGCAAAATTAAATTGACTAGATGTCACACTTAAAAATGACTCAAAAATCTACATGGGGATATTATTAGAGTCTGAGAACAGCTACAAATAGATTGTTAAAAAGGAAATATGATAAGATCTGTACAGGCAGATGAAGATGGGATGTGAATGATGCTAAGAAGTTCAAAATAGAAATACTCAATAGCAACCTGAACATGTGTCCAAGGAGTACTGAATCTAAGACAGCACCATCTCAATACTCGGATCTCCATAACATCCAAGTTTATGCGTTTATATCTGGTTCTTCAATTTTAATCCATTGATCAATATGTCTTTATGTCAGTGTTGTTTGTATTATTATAACCCTGTAGTACAACTTGAAATCTGAGTGGTGATAGCTCAAGCAGTGCTTTTATTATCAAGTATTATAATTATAAATATTATTTTTATCAAGTATTATAATTATAATACTTTTATTATCAAGTATTATAATTATAAATATTGTTTTAGCTATCGTGTGTTTTTGTGTTTTCATATGAAGTTTAATATCATTTAATATTTTTATATTTAATAATTTTATTAATAATACTATTATTAGACTAACAATTGTGTTGGAGTTTTGATTTGTATCACATTGAGTCTATAGACTATTTTTGGTAATCTCATTATTTTAATCTGATCAATCTAAGAGCATGAGAAATCTTTGCATCTTATGGTGTCTTCTTCAGTTTCTTTTTTTAGTATCTTCAAGCTTTTATTATACAAGTTTTTCATCTGGTTGGTTGGAGTTATCCTATGATATTTTCTGAGGCTATTGTAAAAGGTACTGCTTCCCTGGTTTCTATATCAGTATGTTTGTCATTTGTATACAAAAAGGCTACTGATTTTTGCGTGCTGATTTTGTATTCTGCTACTTTGCTGAACGAGTTTATCAGTTGTAGGAGTTTCCTGGTGGAATCTGTACTCTTTCATATATATGTTGGGGGAGGCTGCTCATCCAGTGGCAATAAAACACATTCACAGTATACATCACCTCCCACATCATATATACAACAATAGCAACTGATAATATCGGATTCCATCATTTCCTATCTGTAGCCCCTTGATCTCCTCTAGTTGTCTTATTGCTCTAGCTAAGACTTCAAGCACTATATTAAAGAGGTATGGAGAAAGTGAACGTAATGGTCTTGTTCCTGGTTTAAGTGAAAATGCTTTGAGTTTCCCTACATTTTTAATGATGTTGCTGTAAATTGCCTTTATTATGTGAGGTATTTCCCTTATGTCTCTATTTCCTCCAGGACTTTTTATCATGAAAGGGTATTGGGTTTTGGCAAAGACCTTCACTGCATCTAATAAGATGATCAAGTGTCTTGTTTTTCAGTCGGTTTTTATGACGGGCTACATTTACTTATGTATGTATGTTGAACCATCGCTGCATCTCTGGAGTGAGCCAACGTGGACATGGTGGTTAGTCTTACTCATGTGTTCTTCAATTCAGTTTGTAAGTATTTTATTGAGAATTTTTCCATTTATATTCAAATGGAATTAATTTAAATTAGTCTATAATTTTTTGTTTTGGGTCTTTGTGTGGTTTTGGTATCAGGGAAATACTGGTTTCATAAAAAGATCTAGGAAATGTTTCTTCAGTTCCTGTTTGTGGAATAAGTTGAGGAATATTTGTGTTATTTCTTCTTTAAAGTCTGGTAGAGTTATACACTGAATCCATTTGGCCCTGTGTTTACTTTAATCAGAGGGCTTTAATTACTGCTTCTATTTCACTAGGGGTTATGAGTTTGTTTGAATTGTTTATTTAATTTTGATTTATGGAAAATCATAATATCAATAAATTCATCCATTTTTTACATTTTCCATATTTTTAAAGTATGTTCTTAATGATTCTCTGAATTTCCTCAGTGTCTCTTGTAATGTCTCTCTTTTCATCTTGAATTTTATTAATTTTGGTCTTCTCTCTGTGTCTTTTGGTTAATTTGGCTAAAGGTTTGCCAAGCTTGATGTTCTGTTTGTTAATTTCATCTCTTTGATTTCAGTTCCGAGATTTATTATTTCTTTCTATCTATTCTTTGTAGGTATTGGTTATTTTGTAAAATAAGATAAATGGCCTGGAATGCAGGCAAATGGTTACTATACTAATAATCAAATTTTGGATAAGAGAAATAAAGGCAGGGCTGGGGATATCGCTCAGTGTGTAAAGCACTTGCTGTGTGTGCAAGCATACGGACCTGAGTTTGGTTCCCACCATGGACATAAAATCTGGGCCTTGTGGCACGTATTTGAAACATATTTGAAACATCGGTGCTGGGTGTAAGAAAAACAGAGACGGGCAGATTCTAGAGTTTCACTGGCCAGTCAATCTACCTAAATGGCAACCACTATTTTCAGCAACCAACAAAAGATTTCTCAAAATTAAAACAAACAAAACCAACCAATGGGGAGAGCAAAAAGGGAAGAGATCAGATGTTGATTTCTGGTTTCTACATGCTTGTTCACACTTGAGCACAGCCCCTCACACATAGGAACATACATGTATACATCCTCCCATCTCTCTCTCTCTCTCTCTCTCTCTCTCTCTCTCTCTCTCTCTTTCTCTCTCTCTCTCTCTCTCCCTCCCTCCACACACACACACACACACACACACATACACACACACACAAACCATAAATAAATAAGAGAAATAAGACAACGTAAAGAGTTGGAAAATATTCAGATATTCTTGAATTCAAATATAAACAAGCATGCAACATTATCCTGCATCAATAAATGACTTTTTAAACCTCTCAATGCAGACAAATAGTTGTTTCTTATCTTTTATTTATCATGGGAGATTTGTCCTCTATAGACAGTCAACAATTTTGCTTTTCATTTCTTCCCACTTTAAAGGATGTCTTAACTTGGCTGTATTCCCCTTTCTTCTCTCTGGGTATACCTTAACACACAAACCTGTTCTACTTTATTCTGCATTAAAGGAAGGAGCAGCCATCTTCCCTGATGACACAACACCCTTCGGTTGTCTTTGGGTTTCTTCACAGTAAATGTTATTCTAAGTATTCTTGCCCACATTATTGCTGTCTGTCTCCCATTCCCCACTCTGCAAGCCACTGCAACCCAGCTTCAGTCTCCCTCTCCTGAACTGTCTGTTGAGGTCATAAGCAACTGACATGCGGCCAAATCCAGAAAACGCCTTTCTGTCATCCTGTTAGTTGGAAGCCTCTGTCTTTATTCTATTTTCTTCATGTGGCTGATTCTTCTTACGCTTTTCTTACTTCCGCAGGTTGTTCAGGCTATCACCTATGCCTTTCTTTTCTTTTTGTATGCTAACTTACCTTCTCCATTCCCATGACTCTCAATTTCACCTTTGTGCTAAAAACTTCTCAAGTGAATAAATATTTCTAATGGAGAACCTGATCTCTTCACAACTATTAAATGATATTCTTGACATCTATATTTAGTTTCATAGCACTAAAACAAAGTCTCAGTTGTATTCTCAGAACTACTTTGTCAGAAGGATTCTTGTCTTCTTGTTTAAGCAAATGGCACCATCCACTATCTGCTATCACATCATTGTATGTTTTACAATGTACTACCCTATCCCATAGACTCTTCTTCCAGCTGCCACCACTCTACTCCAGGCCTCCATTACTTCCTCCCTGTATTACCGAAGCAATCCTATCATCAATTTTCTTGGTTTCTCTCTAATCTATTTACCACAGTATACCCAACATCCTTTTCTTATAATAGTTTCCTTACCCAGGTTAAAACACCTATGTTACCGTGAATGCAACTGGAAAAAATAGCAAGTCCTTCCTTTTGCCTACAAACCCTGATAGAACACACCTCTTCCTTACCTTCTCTGACACTCCAGCCAGGCTAGCCAGTTTTTATTCTCTGGGTCTCTGTACATGGTTTTCATTTTAAAACTGTATAAATAAAAATAACCACTGATACTGTTCACTTCTCATGTTGTACAGTTAACTCATCATTTTTTATATTACACTTTTTAAGGGAATGTTTTCATGACATTCCTAATTCAATCAAGCCACATCTCTTGTATATAGAGATATAGGTATAACCATGTACCTACTTCATACTATTCTGGTTTTACATTTCTTGTTAATGTCTATGTCTCTCCCAACTTAGTGAACAACTTGGGATGGCAAAAATGTATCTGTTTTGTTTAATATTATCTCAGTTCTTAGCATATTACTTAGAACATAGTTGTTGCTCAAGAAATACCTTTAGAATGAATAAACAATTGAAATCATTTCATATATTAGAATGACAATGTAGATCATATGGGGACACATTAATCATTAAACTATAGATTTAATGGATAGAGAGATTAAATTTTTTACTATGAACTTGTGAGTTATGAATAAGTACACTATGACTGATCTTTATACACAAAGTATAACAGGAAAAATAAAAGCCCCCTCTTCATCTCTGTCTTGCTCCTCATCCCACACATGCAAAAAGAAATGTCAAAGTTCAGGGAAAGCATGCAGAAGGAAGGCCTAGCTAGTGAGTAGGGACTAGGCCATGCAATTTTTCAACAAAAAGGAAGTAAATTGCCCTTGAGCAATAAAAGGGGAGAAGGGAAGAAGAGGAGATTAAGAAGGGTAGGTTAGGTAAAAATTCAATGACTTATATGGGAAAATGCCTAATATTCAACTTCACCTTTCTGGTGTTGTTATTATATAAATCACTCTGCCTTCCCTAGACCTTAAGTAAAGCCTGCTATGTTCATATCAAGACTAGGTAATCAGAAATGAAAGGAGTCTGACAAGTCATCGAGACACACACTATTCAGGAGACACCGTTTTCTCTTTTTTAATCTCTGTTTATGCTTGCAGGACATTTATTTCTCTAACTGCTTGCTGTACACATGTCATTGGAAATTGTCTTACTAACTTTGAACTATAGGTATAACTATTTCTGTTCAGACTACATACCACATATAACACGTGAATCTCCCCACCTCATTGCTCTTCTTCTTGCTCCAGTTACATTTTCATTTTGGGCCTTGATTCAACATATATCTATATTAAGCCTCCCCCACTCCACTGTGGTTCCCTCTAATTGCAATATTTGCTGGCAACAAATTCATGGTCAGGCACTTCTTCTAACCCTATATATAGATCTGAATGGGCATATCCATTATTCAGTTTGAGGCTAGTCTGCTGACAGAACTGAGTTAGAGAACATTTCACCTTATTTTTTGCACCAACGCACAAAAGATGTTTGTCAGGTTAGTTAAAGTTAAGCAAGTAATAACAATAATACAGAGTAATGTCTGCTACTGAGTATTAGTTTGGTTCTATTTTTATTTGTAAATATTTATAATGTTTTCCAATCTTTTAAAAATATGAAATTATTCAATTAAATTTTATTTGCAAATAAGGCATTCTGTTCAAGCCACTTAGAGACTAAGATATGCCTCCTCCCACCCCTGACTCTAGGAGCCCTCAAGATGACTGCTATTGTTTGTTGAAGAATTCCTGTTGGGGAGTTTGAGAAAGCCTCTCTTTTCTTCTTAAATATGAAAATAACCACAATAAACACAAATACTTCATTTCATTATATTTAATGAGAAATACTGTAAGGACAGCTAAATAACCTGACCTACCCATCTAGGAGAGCAATGACGTTCTTCCTGGGCCGTCCAATATTAGGGCCATACAAGCTGGCTCTGGAGTATATCCGGATGGGTTGTAGCAGCCTCTTCAGCTGGATGTAATCCTTTCCCAACTGGCTACCATTTACTGCCCGGCCATGCATGCTCCGATAGTTATTTGGCTCTAGATTAAAAACAGACATATAAATTAGAATGGAGGAGAGTGAGATTCTGCCAGCCTTTTCCTCTGCACAGAACTGTGCCTTTTTCTTGCAAGCATGAATAAAATAACAAAAGGACATCGTTTTCTTAAGGAATACAGAAACTTTCATGTTAGCAGTGCCAACTTGATGTTTCATTTATTCCAAACTTATCTTCATAAAACATAACCCAATTCACAAGAGAGACCACTTTAGTGATACTTTGTAATGAGTGGTATAGTCGCTAGAATACTGTCTTCCCAAATTTGTGTACTAGAACTTCGTGAGCTTATTTGGAAATAGGGTCATTGAGGATGTAATGTTACTATGTAGTCACAGGATTAGGGTGGGCCCTACATTTAATAACTGCTGTGTTTGCAACACAAAGGAAAAGGACCTTCAGATACTCAGACACAGGGACAAAAGGCTGTGTGATGACAAACACAAAGCCTGGAGGGATGCTACTGTGCTAAAGAATTCTGGCAGTTCCAGCAGCTAGGAGAGAGGAATGGAACAGATTCTCATTCAGAGCTTCCAGAAGAAAGCAACCATCCTGATGTTTTGATTTCAGACTTGTGGCTTCATAAACAGCAAGAAAAAACTTTCTTCTTTTGTTTTGAGCCATAGCAATTTGTTATTGCAAAGCCTAGAAAACCAATACAAATGGTAAGAAGGGTTACCTTTATAAGTAGGATTATTGCACATAAATTGAAGAAAAACACCCTTGCTGTTCACTAGTAACAAAGTAGCTGAGTGAAATAATTTCCAGCAAAACCACTTTCCCCTGGAAGGATACGAAAGGTTCTAAAAATCAGCTGCTCTTAAGAGTTATAGGTAGCTAAACTTGAGATTCCCCAAAGCCATTATCTCAGATAGTTTGAAGCTATGATTTATGTAGAGACAAGGCATTGATTATCAGACTCACATGAAATTTTAAGAGAAATTTGGGGGAATAAGACAGCCACAGTGAAAACTGATAATCTCTCTTCTACACCTTTTAATACTGAAGGCTGTTTAGAAGGAATTCAGAAGGAATAGTTTAGCTATCTCCATATTACCACATGAATATGGACCCTAGGACTCTCACAGGGGAAACACAGGATGGCACGTTACCACCCAAGTATTTACTGTTTCTCATTCATCAACATATCTACTGGCCTGGCCTTACTGGCCCAAGTTTAGTAAGCACATTTCTGATCAATTACTGACTCATCATTAAGTCGTATCAACTACTTAAACTAGAAAGTTGACCTGAAAAACATCTTTAAGGAATTAATGAAAAGACAAACATTTAATGTGTGTTGATGTCTGTATACCATGGGCACACAGTGCCCTCAGAGGCCAAAAGAGGCTGTCGGATCCCTGGGACTAGAGTTACAAAAGGTTATAATCCACTCTGTGTGTGACAGGAATTGAACTTGGGTCCTCTGGAAGAGCAGATAATATTCTTGACCACTGAGCCACCTTTCCAGTCCCCAAGGGATTAAGTTTTTAAATTGCAGATATCAGTAAGTACCTGATGCAAGAGTGAAAGACTAGAGCATTAGTCCTGGAAAGTTAAAAACCAAACAAAAAGTAATAAATTCAACCTCTGGGACAACTAAGATTTCTGAATTCCTCTAATATATTATCTAAAATGCATTACTTTCAAGATCAAAATTATGAGGTACAGAAAGAAAATAGAAAGTGTTAACATATACAAGAAAAGAAAAAGAGCAGTCAATAAAAACTGTCTCTTTGAAGCCTTTAACATTAGATTATTTGGCATATAAGACACTATGAAAAGAATCAAATGGAAACTCCTGAACCTAAATGATGCAGAGAATACAGAAAAACAAAAAAGATTTAATACTGAGTTTTTAAATCAGCAACAAAAGAGGTAAAAAGAGAGTGAGATGATAAACCCAAAATTCTGGGAAACATTAAACTAAAACAATGTTTCTGTGTTAATCTGTATTCAGATTAGTGCTGTTTAAAAAAGGGGGATGCATTAAGCCATCATAAATTTTATGTGATATCTGCATATCTGTATATTCAAACAGTTACTGATGAAGAAATTAATTTTAGGGACTGGAGAGATGGCTCTGTGATTAAGAGCACTGGCTGGCTACTCTGCCACCCTGACCCCGAATAATCACACAGAAACTATATTAATGGAGGGGGGAGGGCCTTGGGCTTTTCACAGGGCAGGGTATCTTGCCCCATCTTAAGGAAGCAGGGGGAGGGCGGTGGGGTAGTGGGGGAGCAGGAGGGCCTGGGACAAGGGGAGTAAATGTAAATTTTTCTTTTAACAATAAAAAAAAGAAAAGAAAAAAATAAAACAGTGTTTGGCCAATGGTTCAGGCACACACATTCCTAGCAAGCTCTTACACCTTAAATTAATCTATTTCTATTAATCTATGTACTGCCATGAGGCTGTGGCTTACTGGTAAGGTTCTACCTTCTTTCTCCTTTGGCAGCTACATGGTGTCTCCCTGACTCTACCTTCTTTCTCCCTGCATTCAGTTTAGTTTTTCCACTTAGATCTATTCTGCTCTGTCATAGGCTGAAGTAGCTTTTTTTTTATTAACCAATGGTAATAAGACATATTCATAGCATACGGGGGAATCCCACATCACTCTGCTCTTGCAGAGGACCTGAATTTGGTTACCAACACATACCTGGCAGCTATTTATCTTTAATATCAACTGCAGGGTATCTCATTTCCTTTTATGACCTCCATGCACACACGTAGGCAAAGTACCCATACACATAAAATAAAAATAGCAAATACATCTTATTACAAGAAAGAAGGTAACTTTAATTTTTTGGTACACAAAAGTTTACCAGTTGTTAAAGATGAAAGCAGATTATACACTAAAGAGATATATAGACATGTTTATTTTATATAAAGAATTAAACTATAGGGATGGAGAGACATTAAGAGCCAGTTAAGGTTACTGGCTGATCTTAAGGAGGATCAAAGATCAATTCCCAGTATGTACACAGTTGTAACTCCAGCCACAAGGGACCTGATACCATTTTCTGGCCTTCTTGGGCATTGTGCTCACATAGTGCACAGACATATTTTCTGGTAAAGCACCCATACACACCAACAAATAAATATTAAATCTTGGATGAATATTTGATCCTGAAAAACATCAGTATTTCCATGTTTTCAGAGTTGATTGATACTTTGACTATATAATCATCAATATTTCCAACAGTTCTTTGTAAATAAATAAAAGTAGAAAATGACTTGTAAAAGGTGGAAAATATGCTTGGAACCATTTGAGTAATCCTAAGCAAAATTTTTAAAAACAAAACTCAAGTTAGCACTCAAATACCAGCTTTTGAAACCAAACTTTCTGACGTAATCCAATCTGTAAATAATATTAATTTGCTATTTTAATACTGAGGAGTAATATCACAAAATATTATGTCTTTGTTTTCCATAATTATCATATACATGTTTTTTGTAAGAACTGAAAACTTTGTATTTAGGAAGAAATTCATAATTCACAGTCTCAAATCTGAGCTGAGGTGTGACAAGCAGCATTCAGGTTGCCTGCCACAAAGGCAAATACAGTGCAAAGCATGTGCAGTATGTGTTCACTAAGCAGGTTATGTTTAGGGATATATATGTATATAAATATACACATATACATGTAACATCAATTAATTAATTTTAGAAGGAGAGCAAGACAAGGCATGTTGTAAAGCTTGGAGGAAGTAAAGGGAATGGAGAAATGATGTAATTCTGCTATAATCTCTAAAAATAAAAGAAGTACTTAAAATGAGAAAAATCAATGAATGAAAAAGTTGATTGACATTCCTTTAGGTAGACTGACTTAGGAAGGAAACAGAAAAGTCATTGACTAACAAAATTAATAATGATAGATCATAAATGACCTCAAATAGTTAAATTGGTAAAGGACTACTAAGAATAACCTTGGGGAAATGATTTTGACAGTGAATTGATGAAAAAGCCTCAAGAAAAAGAAACACATTATTAAAACTGACTTAGCTTAGTCTGGTAGCTCATACATGTAATCCTAACATTTAGGGAGCTGAGGCAGAAGAATACCATTGAGTCCAAGGCCAACATGAGATACATAGCAAGCCTGAGGCTAGCCTAATTTACAGAAAGACTCTGTTTCACAAAATAAACAATGCACCAGACTCAAAAAAAGTTGCAACTCTAAAAAACATATGAAAAAGAAAAGATACATTGAGCTGAGCAGTGGTGGCGCATGCCTTTAATCCCAGCACTCGGGAGGCAGAGGCAGAGGCAGGTGGATCTCTGTGAGTTTGAGGCCAGCCTGGTCTACAAGAGCTAGTTCAAGGACAGGCATCAAACAAAATCGCTTTTTCTCTTAGAAGCCTAGACTCAGATAGATTAATTAAGTATTGGAAGAAATATCAATTCTTCACAAGTCTTCCAGAAAATGGACGAAGGGAGCATGCTTCACAATTAATTTCTATTACCAACGGTAGACATAGCTATTAAAAGAAAACTACAGATGAAGATTCCGCATAAACAGATATAAAAAAGTCTCCACAAAAATATACAAATCAATTTCAACAGCATGCACAAAAAATCAAACTTTATGATTCAGTGGGACTAATGCAAGGAATGCAAAGTTGATTTAATATCAATCTAAGGAATATAAACTATTGTTTTGATGGATTAAACAACCAGAGTTTAAACATCAATATGGGAAACACAAAAAAGCATTTGGCAAATAATAAATCCTCCCACCAAACTCTGACTAGAAGGAAAACTTTCTTAACCTAGTAGAGATTGTATGAGAAAAACCTATGGCTAATATGCTCACTGGTGAAATACTGACTTACTTTTCTATGGTGGCTAATGATGTTAAATATGCTTTCATGTGGTTATTGGCCATCTGTGTGTCTTCTTTTGAGATGTGTCCATGTTAATGCCATTTAACAATATTTTGTCAACTGTTTCTAGTGTTGTATTTAATACGAAGTGAAACCAACACAGAGAATTACATTTCTAAAGTGTGCATCATCATGGCTCATAATCTATTTTTCTTAGTGTATTTCAGTTTTGTATTTTAGAATAATTTAAATGTTACAGAGAGTCAAGCATACAGTACAGAGAGACCCACATAGTTCGTGCTCCCCTACTTTAGGCACGTATACACACATGTACACACACAAACACATATTCAATTTTCCATATTATAGATGTCTTGCCTTGGTTTGGTATATTGTTACAGCTGATAAACCAATATTGATACATTATTTTGGCATGAAGTCTATAATCTGAATTATGGCATACTCTCTGTATTATATAGTAGTGTGGACTTTGAAAGGTTCAAGAGATATTGCAGCCATAGCTATAGTAACACAGTGAGTTAATTTATTACCTCAAACATTCTGCCTGCTCAACAAGCACATTCCCTTTTTATTTCTTCTCAGAACTCCTGGAAATGCCTTCTCCATTTACTTTCTATATATGCTTTTGCTTTTTCTAGGATGCCATGTAATCAGAATCATGGCGTAAAGTCTTTTTAATAAGATTCAGAATTTGGTCTTATGGCTTGTAAATTGTCACCCACTGGTACATATTCAATATTATAAGCAAAAGAGCTGTATTGTCTTCAGTTGCTTGTGAACCTCAATTAGAAAAATCATTGACATGTCATTGAAGTCACATATTTATAAATACAGTCAATATCAGTCTACAAACTACTTAAGTGCTTTAAAATATTTTAAAATATCTATTAATTTATCCATAATTTTGTGTATTAATATATATTTTAATCCATATTTTATTTTGGCTTAACAACTTTCATAATTTGTAATTTAGTTTTTTTCAAATTAAAAAGGCCCTCCTTTCATAGTAGTGATGAGTAATAACTTTAAATTTATCCTATCTTTGGTTTTAGGCAATAAATTCTTGAAGGCTATATGTTCTTTATTCTGTACATTCCCTCTGAAACTATATAAATCCTTTACCAAACTCTCAATAGTTCCAACATAGCTCAAAAGTTTAAGTCCAAAGGTTTCTTTCTTTCTTTTCTATTATTATTTATTAGATTTTTTAAAAATACCAATCCAAGTTCCCACTCCCTCCGTCCTCCTATTCCCTCCACACAACCTCTCACCCCACCACCATTGCTTCCTCAGAGAGGGTAAGGCACATTGCTTTGTGGACGGTCCAAGGCCCTCCCTACTATATCTAGGCTGAGCAAGGTATACATACAAAGAAAATAGGATCCCAAAAGCCAGTACATGCAGTAGGGATAAATCCTGGTGCCCCTGCCAGTGGCCCCTCAGTCTGCCCCAGCCATGTAACTGTCAACCACATTTAGAGGGATTAGTTTGATCCTATGCTTGTTCCTTCCCAGTCCGGCTGGTATTGGTGAGCTCCCATTAGCTAAGGTAGACTGTTTCAGTGGGTGAACCCATCATGGTCTTGACCTCTTTGCTCATATTTTCATTCTTCCCACTCTTAAACTGGACTTTGGTGGCTCAGTCCAGTGCTCCAATGTGGGTTTCTGCCTCTGTTTCCATCAGTTGTTGGATGAAGGTTCTATGGTGATATATAAGACAATTATCAGTCTGACTACAGGGCAAGCCAAGGTCAGGCCCCCTCTCCTCTATTGCTTAGGGTCTTAGCTGGAGTCATCCTTATAGATTCTTGGGAATTTCTCTAGAGCCAGGTTTCTGCTAACCCTATACTGGCTCTCTAAATCAAGATATCTCTTTCCTTGCTCTCATCTCTGTCCTTCCTCAATTTCAACTATCCCATTCCCTCAAGTTCTCCTCAACCCTCCCCTTTTCCCCTCCCCTGCAAACACTTAACTGTGAGCCTCTATAAAATAAAAAAAAAAGAAAGGAAACATTTTCAGTATACCGTGGCACAGAGTAAGTACTGTCAATTCCAAAGGGAAGAATGAGAGTATAGGGAGGGATGGAACCAAAGTAAAACTGAAATTCAGCAGGGCAAACTTTATACTGTGGATGCAGGTCCAGTATCTGGGGCACATGCTGGTGTGCTGTGAGCTTCAAAGGGCTTAGGCAATTGCAAACCTGCTGTCTGGTAAATTTCAGACCACCCTTCTTTCTCCTAAACAGCTTCTTCTCTTGACTGTGGATTTCCTTGGCAAGTGTTCCATGTTCCTAGAGTCTCCAACTTCCTGTGGACTTCCTGTGGTCTCCAGCACACATCCAGCTTCACTCGACGAGCTTCATGCATTGTTCTTCTGGGGACCCCTGTAAGGAAAATTTCTATCCCTGCTGTACATTTGCCTGCCTTCCAGGCTTTCATTTGAAATCTGGGTAGAAGCAATCATGACCCTGTGTCTCTCATCTTTTGTTTGCCTAAAAACCAAGCAACAGATGGACAACACCAAGGTGTGCTACAGCCCAAGCAGCTACTTGGCCCTCCTGGACCCTGGCTTCAGCGGCAGAGCTCATGGGTTGTTGGATGTGTGGCAACACTTCTCCAAGAGGCTCTGTACTGACAACGCAGCCCAAACTCTCTTCCCCAAGCAAAATATTTCAAATAAATTTACTCCTTTATATTCTTGGTTCTGCAATGGGTGGGGTCTGGTTATCTTCCAAGACACTCTCAAGGTATCTAGTAGATGCCCTTCTCTTCTTTTATTCCATTATCAGTCCCCACTCTATAGGTTGAGTGGGTGAGTGGGGACATTCAGGCAGGCCTTCCTGCACTTAGTTTCCACTTCTAGAAGTGCAGACACAATTAGAAGCATCTAGGCACTCTTCCATCAATCAAAATTAACCAACATGAGGTTCAGGGACATTCTTTCATTTCTACCTTATACTTGGCACAGTATTTTGCATACTATGTGCCCAATACATACATATACATATACATATATATACACATATAACGCACATATATATGCGTATATAGCATAAGAATGAACAAGGACCGTGTTTATGTGTGTGAGAATGTACATGGCAGGAAGAACAAGGAGAAGGGGGCATTGAGATGCAGACTGGAAGTAGGAAAGAGGGAAAGCAAGCACACAGAAACTAGCATTTTCACTGTCTCTTCCTCCTATTTTCCCCTACTAGTCTTGCGTGAGCATCAAAACTTTATACTGAAACAAGCTATGATTTATACTCATAAATATCTGGTAATATGCTTCAAATTGTGGTTCCTCTCATGTTTGGGCTTAACAAAGCTATCACATATACAGATAAATATTGTAAAAATGTATAAATATTATTTATTACAGTTATCTATTTATTGTTACAATCCTGAATGAAAGTCAAATAAATGTATAGCAAAGAATGAATAAAGCTGAATAATAATCATCTTTAAAAGATCTGTTTCCTAAAATCAAAGTTTTTGTTTTGTCAAATGACTCAATAGACTCTAAACAACCAAATTCTGTAGCTAAAAATCATAAGAGCACAAGTGACCGTATATGAACCTGGTGTGGGTATAAAGATTTGACACTGATTTAAGAATTAACTGTAAGAGATTTTTTTAGTTTATGGAAATAAGCATTTATATAATGAATTTGCAACTCAAAATGTAGAATTGTGGTCATTCAATTAAAAGTAGTGTATTATTTTATAGTAAATTTTATTGTTAAATACGGTTTTCTAAAAGAGAACACTACTTCTCTAGAGCAGAGTTGAATTGAAATTCTCCAGTTGCATCTCAGCTTTGGAATTTTCTATTATTCTTTAATCTTAGTTTACTGATGACTAACACAAATATAATATATTAAAATTACCACTCAGTCAGTATCAATCAATTACAAAGTTTACAATTTGTGGATATTTAATATCACACACACACTTCATACACACAGAATAAAACTGCTAAAAACTTTGTGTTAAGAAAGTCTTGCTTCTTAGACCTTTGAATCCTAAACATTCTTAATTGTTGCCTCTTGATGTTAGGTATGACTTGCTTTGGTGACTGTAGTCATTATTATTCTTCAACTTTGAAGAATAAATCAAAAAATAGATTTAGGCACCTCAAATCCAGCCACTCTAGAAGTTATTATTCTCATACTATTCATCTAGATGTATTTATCTTTTGCTGAACATTTGCCTGGCTTTCACTCAAGCTAAGCAAATGCCTCACTTGGTTTTTCACACACTGGGTTTGCTCAGGAGATGATGTGATAGTTAGGAGGAATGGACAGATGGAAGAATAGGGGACGAGGATTGGCTGAGGTCCTTGTCATTCATTCTATCCAAAGATAAAATCATAGAAAAGAAAATGGACAGAAAACTGGATAAACAAGTCTAGACAAGAATGGTGAACATACAGACAATTTCGAAAGGTAAAGGACACATATACAATGCAGAAAACTATGAACAGAATGTATTGGTATCTTGTAAGATCAGATTCTGATACAAGAAGTATCTAGTCACTGCAAAACAAATTAATCTGGAAACCCTAAAGGATAAACTAACATGGGCAACTTAGGAGTGGGAATGAAACTATCAAAGATTTAAAATATTTTTTAAAAAGTATATGAAATTTCAAAGAATAACAAAAAGAGATGTGCAGTAGCACAGTTTGTTCTTTCTCAGTTTTACCTGAAATCTAAAAATTATCATGCCCTGCTTGGAAAAGTGTTTTTGCAAGTGAGAATGTACTTGATATGGCTGAGAAAGAAGAGAAGGAAGAGAAAGAAAGGGCTATGCTCAAACTGTCCAGGCTAAGGAGTCAAAACTGCCCACCAAACACACAAGTCAACTCATGCTTCCATTCTGCTTTGCTGACATTTTAAATTCATGAATGTGGTTCTGTGCTTCTACAGTCCCATCTGCTTCACTGTTTTCACATCCACGTCATTGCCTTTTTACCTCCCTCCAAATGATCCTTACTTTTGTTAGGCCCTAAAGAGGCATTTAAAAGAATGATGGTGAGAATCATGTGTTTTGTGGCCAAGTAATAGCACTCTTTGAATGTACTTCATTCCTCTTTTGAACTGTGTAGGGCAGTTTGAAGGCAAGAATAAATCAAGGGGGCAATTCTTAATAGATAACTATATAGAAAGATACATATTCCTCTCTTCTCACTAGATCTTACTACCCAACTGCTCCACTTATACCAGATGAAGATTTATTTTTATTGAACAAACTCATGCTCCAAGATCTCAAAAACTCTGAAAAAGTATTCCCATCAATCACCCATAAGTAAGGTTTGATTTTGTACTTTATCAGTAGCTAGTTTTTTAAAAAAACAAAAATTTTAGTTATGAAACAAAATATATTAAAAACAAACAAACAGAGCTAGACCAAAGGCAAACCATTTATCTTCTGCTTTAGTAAAGTCTTTATTACTTTATGCCACAATTCTTTTTAAATTTTCTCTATTCCAGGAATGGAAGAGAGAACAGAAGAAGAGAGAGGAAGATGAAAGTTGGATTCCATTTGTGGATACTATTAAAAATATGGAATTTCTTCCTATTTTTCTTTTCCCTTGCCTTCTTGTTAAGAAAACTTCAAGTTCCAGTGTGCAATAAATATGAGCAAGTACACCTGTGCAATGCATGTGGTGCTCCAAGAATTTGTCTGGCAAAGGACCAGTGAGCAATTTTATAAGGATCATCTTTCAGGGCCATAGTCTCTAGACTACGCACTGCACAATGCAGCTCAGATTTTATCTGGCTTAACATCAAGTTGTTAGTCACTGATCAACATACTAATTCTTTCTTTCTTCCTTCCTTCCTTCCTTCCTTCCTTCCTTCCTTCCTTCCTTCCTCCCTCTCTCCCTTCCTTC
>JAQHUG010000175.1:3009083-3033030 GCA_028555095.1 Dicrostonyx torquatus
TACTGACCTGGGATGCACTTCGAGGTGATTTGGGGGAAGCAGTATTCAGAATTTCAGACAGAGCTTGCAAATTGGCAACCAAGCCTAGCTCACAGTGCATCTGCTTGTTAACAAAAGGTGATGGGGAAAGGTTTTAACCAATCAAATTAATGAAACTAATAGCCATGCCTGCCATTAGCTAATTATTTGGGTTGGACCATCAGGACCCCCTGATGAATAAAAGGGACGGGCCACGTGTGCTCACTCTCTTGGCCTGGTGCTCTCCCTTGGAAAGCGTGGGATCCTGGATCTGGTATCGTGAGTTTGTTTGTATTCTTTCATCTATTAATATGTATATGTATATATATATATATATATATATTCTAGAGATAGCTGGCTCGGGTAATCAATTCATTAATTACTTAGACAAAAAGATGCAATAGCTGATGTTTAATAGAGGAAGGAAGATTTCTCACAGTAGCTGGCTTCCCAGATTTTGGGGGGAAAAATCAAAAGTTCTAATACTCTTAAGTCTATATTTATGCTTTACTGACAGTAATCATGTTAAGGTACAAAGTCACAAAAGACTAACTAAAATAAATGAGTTGACCAAGAGCTCCAAGGCATTTTACTCTGGTCCACATTTCTAGTATTTTTGAGATGGAAAGCCTATAACCATTTTGCATATATGTTTATTACCATAAACCCAGAAACAATGCCTTGATACCAAATATCTTATATCCACTCCATCCCTTGATTTTTTGCTGCAATAACTCATTTCTGATTCTCATTCCACTTGGATAGATTACTATAATGCCCATTTATTTCTAGATCCTTTCCACCTTGCCAATCATCTTTCCTTTATTACTGTCATCAGTTTCTCTCATCCCAAAAGCTTTCATCAGTTTTCAATACCAGAAAGAATACTGCAAGTTTCTATCTTATAGATATGATAGGGAAGCTACCCGCTAAATCTCAACAATATGGTTGCTTAAAGAAGAGCTGAATGATGACAATAGCAGTTGACATGCCAATATGGATGGGAAGAACTACAGGCTATGAGACATGACTGCTGAGAGGAAGAGAATTTGTCTTCCCCAGGAAGGAGCCTCTAAATGATTATCTGATCTCATGTTGAGCTATAAAACACACACACATGAGCAATGTTAAATCGGCCCAGTGGGCTTAACTTATATATTTACTACACATATATGTAACAAGTAGAATTTTTTTTATTTTTTAATTTTTTTTTATTGTTAAAAGAGAGATTTACAATTACTCCCCTTGTCCCCGGCCCTCCTGCTCCTCCATTACCCCACCTCCCCCCCCTGCTTCCTAAAGAGGGGGCAGGGTATCCTGTCCTGTGGGAAGCCCAAGGCCCTCCCCTCTCCATCCCGACCTAGGAAGGTGTGCATCCATATAGACTAGGTTCTCTTTTTAAAAAAGCCAATACATGCAGAAGAGATATGTCCCCGTGCCATTATCATTGGTTTCTCAGTCCGTAGCCTTTGGCAGCCACATTCAGAGATTCTGATTTGATAATATGCTCATTCAGCCCTGGTCCAGCTGGATTTGATGAGCTCCCAATAGATCAGGCACACTGTCTCTGTTGGTGGGCCAGTAGCCAAAGAGCAAGGTGAACCCAAGAAAAACATATATAGATTCTCCTGGAAAGTGGAAGCAAACAAGATTGCCAAGCAAAAATTGGAAGCACGGGAGAGGGGGTGGGGTGGAGGTAGGGGTGGGGATGAAGTTGGGCAAAAGGGAGGGGGGAGGGAGAAGAGAAGAACTGGGGAGAGATTGGGGGAGTGGGAGGGTGGAGATGGAGGAAGGGTGGATATTGGAGAAGGGAATAAGATATTTACATTAAGGGAGTCATTTTAGGATTTGCAAGAGACTTGTCTCTAGAGGGGATTCCAGGTGTCCATAGGGATGTCCCCACCTAGGTACTTAGGCAGCAGAGGAGAGGGTGCCTGAACTAGCCTTGTCACATAGGTACATTGATGAATATCTTGATCATCACCATAGAAATTTCACCCGATAGATGGAGATAGAGTCAGAGACCCACATCCACATCAGAACAAAGGACTGGGCTCCCAAGGTGCAGTCGAAGAGCAGAAGGTGGGAGAAGATGAGCAAGGAAGTCAGGACAACAAGTAGAATTTTTAAAAAGAAGCCTTGAGTTTCAAAGAGAGTGTGGGAGTGACACAGGGTGGGGTAGACTAAAGGGAAGAGATAGAGGGGGATGATATGGTTATATTTTAATCAAATTTTAAAAAAGAAACAGAAGTAGAAGAAAAAAAAGAAGATTTGTCCAAAGATTTTGATTTTAGTTTTAGAGAACAGGGGAAGACATCTGCCCTTGCACTTAGCACAGCTACATCTCAATAGTGTTCATTCGCTGGAAACTTGTGGTAGGACTTCCAGGCCTTCTTAGGTCAGATATAAGAAAGACTGACAAGGAAATTTTTAAAAAGAAACAACTCAAGATTTTTTCAGCATCCATTCTGAGGAAGGTGAAATTATATAAAAGAATAGGCTAAGAAACTAGCCAAATTAAAATATTTTAAAGGAAAATCATTATCACTTAAAAGACCATTGGCAATAATAATTAGATTGTACCTACAACTGAATAATTACACTATCATGCTTTGCTTTAGATAAAATAACTTTGTCTAGAGGTTCCTGACACCTGAGAATTATTATAGCTTCCCCCAAATAGTCTGAATATTAAAAGATCAGAAGAGGACCATTGTGAGGTCCTTTAATATATGTGCCACAAACTTTAATTATGCTGACAGAAAACTGTTTTTTCATCTGAACTCCTTACACTTATGAGGACCATTGACAGCTTGTCAGCTATACAATGATAAATGCTTATATTTATAGGATTTAGTTTTATTCATTAAACAAAAGTTTACATAAAAATCCTACTAGAATGTGTCAAAATTTAGTATAAATGACTCAATCATTTTGGATAAATTGACTACCTTTACTTAGACTTTTTTGGAGCTTATTATGCCTATCTAATGGTGTTTCATGTATATTAGGTAAACACACATTAAACACAAAAGCACCTCAGTCTGTGACTTCATGAGTTGATGGTTCACAGCAAGGAAAAAAAAATCTACAAGAAGATGTAGAATACTGAATAAAATTTCGAGTCTGTAAATGAATGAAAAGTTCAAAAGTAGAATGTTAAAAGTGTAAGAAAAACATTATTAAGGATAATTTTAAATCTGGCTTTTTCCATAAAGTCCTTCAAGTCTAGCACTGTATCTCCTTGTATCTTTCAAATAAGCTAATCATCTCGCATACATTGGTTTATGTCGTAAAGTGATCTTGAAAAGCTCTTACAACCTAAATATTTTATGTTACATAAAAATGTGTGTAATGAAATAAAGGTATGAAAATGAAAAAGGCCAAAGAGATTAAATTAAATTGCTAATTTAAGAAATGCACTCTAAAGTGCACTAGAGAAATACATGTATTTGAGTGCAGAGAATTTAGTAGAAGCTTAACAAATACAACCTCCTTGGAATATCCAAACAAATAGATACTTAAAGTTGACTTTCTATTCTCCCCACCAGAGTGTACTAGTGCCTTGATGTGCTCTGCATTTCACAAGAACAGAACTCTAAGGAACATCATTTTACAGGTCAGCGAAAAGGTGGTGGATCTATGCATCAGTAGGCTTGGGAAACTTCCACGCAATGCTGAGAGTCAGTGCTCTCAAAGATTTTGAGATTTACAAATAAATAAAGATTTGAAGATGGCTGAATGTTTTTGGACACATGTCTACATACAATACATACAAGGTTCAAAAGGATAAAGAGTGGAGGAAGAAGGAGAACAAAATAAAACAAAACCCCAAACAATAAAAAACTCAGAAGTCCAGTATTTAAAAACCACAAAGAGAGTTGCCTAGCAGTGCTGTGCACTCCTCCTAACTGTTAATAACAAAGAGCAAAAACAGACAAAGCAAGGTGGAGGCAGGGAGAACCACTGAGCTCATTAGACAAAGGACTGGAGGAGAGACTGGAGGTGAAGTGGAACACTCAAAGAATATATAGACAGAGAGCAAAGAACAGACTCAACTTATCTGTTCAAGTTCTGTGAAAATAAAAGGACTATCAGGTAAAATAAAATGGAGAAGAACCTAAAGTTGGTTTTCTTAAATTCAAAGCATAAAACCTCCTTTTTTCTGTCAAAACACCATTTCTTCAGTGAGGCTAGCCTTATCCTTATCCTGGGTATAGATAGAAAAATATTTATGAATGCAAACGGAGATGTAAATGATTTTTCTGAGGTTTCTCAGGATCTTACACTTAAGAAACAAACCAGACAAAAAATAATTCAAAAAACCCTAAAAAGAACAGATAAGAGAGCAAGGAAAGAGATATCTTGATTGAGGGAGCCATTTGGGGGTTAGCAAGAAATCGGGCTCTAGAAAATTCCCAGGAATCCACAAGGTTGACCCCAGGTACAACCCTAAGCAATAGAGAGCGTGCCTGAACTGGCCTTGCCCTTTAGTCAGATTGATGATTATCTTAAATATCACCATAGAAGCCTTGCCCAACAACAGATGGAAACAGAAACAGAGACCCACATCAGAGCACTGGACTGAGCTCCCAAGGTCCAGTTGAAGAGTGGAAAGAGGGAGAGTATGAGCAAGGAAGTCAAGACCAGGAGGAGTTCACTCACTGAGACAGTGTGCCTGAGCTAATGAGAACTCACCAACTCCAACTGGACCCAGCATGGGATCAAACTAGTCCCTCTGAATGTGGTTGACAGTTGGGGCAGACTGAGGGGCCACTGACAATGGCACTGGGATTTGTCTCTCCTGCATGTACTGGCTTTTTGGGATCCTATTCTCTTTGGATGTATACCTTGATCAACCTGGATGTAGTGGGGAGGTCCTTGGACTTTCCACAGGGCAGGGTGCCTTGCCCTCTCTTAGGAATGGAGGGGGTGGGAAGAGGGTGTGTAGAGGGAGTGGGAGAGAAGTGGGAGGAGGGGAGGAGGTGGGAATTTGGATTGGTATTTTTTAAGTAATAAAATAAAAAAAACAAAATAGAACTAATTTAAAATGTTTGCTAAGCACCTACCACATTATGTTCTAGGAAACCACCGTCCTCTTATTTTCTCTCCCTAACTATGAGCAGAACAGGTAACAGTCCTTGCTTCCTTGTTATCCGGTTTAGTGGGGATGGTGAGAAAAACAGCAAAGTGGGAGGAAGTAGAAACAGTAGAAACTGGCAGGCTAACTTTAGACAGGCAACATTGGAGTAGACATATGATGTAGGTAAGGGCGTAAGTCAGGTGGGTAAATATAGAAGGGTTCAATGCCAAGCTGTAGAAGGGCAAAGGACATGGCATGGCAGGTATGGGCATGACAAATGGGGGAAGAAGCAGGGCTGACCCGGAAAGAGTAGGATAACAGTAGGAGATGAGGTTACATGAAGCAGGACCAGGTAACAAAGAGTCTTTCTGGCTGTGGTAAAAACTTTGACTTCTACCCTGAAGGGTTCAGGGAACACTAAGCTCTTTGAACACAGTCCAGCTTGCATCTTAAAAATATTGCTACTGTGTTTGGGGAAAACTCCAAGTCAGTAATGCATGCCATGTAAGCATAAGGACTTGAGTTTGGAACACCAACACCCATCCAAAACACTGGGCAAGGTTATGTGCACCTGCAAACCCAATCCTAGGGAGGCAGAGGTGGGGAAATTCCTGGGGCTTATTGGCCAGCAAGTCTATCTGAATTGGTGAGTTCTAGTTTCACTGAAAGATCTGTCTCAAAATATATGGTGGGGAGCAATTTAGGAAGATACATCATTTGGACCTCTAGCACTTGCATACAGATATACACACATGCATACACGCACGCACGCACGCACACAGAGAGAGAGAGAGAGAGAGAGAGAGAGAGAGAGAGAGAGAGAGAGAGAGAGAGAGAGAGAGAGAGAGAGAGAGAGAGAACCACTTCATTGACATGAGCTGAAAGAGACTGTAAGGGGTAGGAAATAATAACATATGCTAATACTGGCCCAAAGGGTTTCAAGACACTGGAGTTTGATGAAATTTGTGCTATCTTAGAACTCCCTACCATCCTTTGCAGAACTACATTTTCTCATGTCTCATGTTATTACAGGCTTGTTGACTCTGTCCCTTTCTCCTCATTTCTTCACTCTTTATAGCAAGATCTGTAATTTCCTGTGTGGGAATTTCTGACTTGCCAAGTAGAGACATAGCATCTCTGTTCTGCTTGGCTCTTTATTTGTTTCTATTATAGCAATTAGCTAACGAGGCTTATTGTTCAGCTCTGTCTTTCTCTCTCAAGGCAGACTGGAGTATTTGTTCTACTAACCTTGTAGCATCAATTCAATATCTGGTATATAATAAACCTTAATAAATACATGACTTATCAGGTGTTAATTTGAACCTTTCAATATCATTTAATATTTATACCCTAGCTATCAACCTCAGTTATCATTGTTCATTGCAGCAAATTTCCTTCAGGTCATGCTACTGCTAAACGCTGTTCAGTGCACTAAAAAAATGTTGCATTGTTTTAAGTTTCAATTTAGAGTGAATAATACTGATGAGCCCTAGGAAGTCATCTGATAGAGGCTTTAAAAAGAGAAAAAGCAATAAAATGAGAAAAATGTGAAAGAAAACTCAGAGTGAGGCACACTCTGAAACTGCCTATTGAAATTCAGAGAAGCACAGCAGTTAAATCTGAAACCATTTGGCTTGGTAAGTACAACCAACAGGGGGCATTTAATTGCAACTATTAAGAGAGAGAGTTTGAAAATTGCCTAGGAGAACATAGCCATTTTGAAAGAGTGAAGATATCTCTAAACTGAGATCCTAATATCTCCAGGTAAGTCAGGGCAATGAAACCTTAACTAGGATATAAAGAAGGCATAAATGCTGACAATTTAACCAAGACTGTTGGAGGAGAATGAGATTTTGAAAATGTCTGTGCATAAAAAATTACAGCACTATCAGAAGACTCAGGGCTAAAGAGTAATTGTTCCATTAATCATTTTAACTAGATGAAAGGGAAAACTGAGTGCCAATGAGTATAGCATGTCTTTTGGATCCCATTAGGAACTAATCAAAATGATGACAGGAAGAAATCACAAGGGACCCTGAGATCAGTAAAGAGGCTAATATCACTTTTAAGAACTGTATTCCTAAAGCAAGTTTCTAAAAATGTGAATGATAATTCTGGAGGATATTTTGGACTATCTATTAAAAATGTAACTGTCCAATATAAATGCTTATAAAAGTCTGCAGGATAAATGTACAATTAGTATCTTTGCAATATTTGTTTTAATTGTCAATAACTAAAAATAATCTAAACGCATTTAAAATGGAAATTGGTTAAATAAATTCTAAAAAAAAATCCAGACTACAAAAAGTACTAAAAACAAAGAGAGAAGATCAGAATCAATTTTTGAGTTAGATTGAAATCTAATTATCAGTATAGTCCTTGCATATAAATGTGAGTATATATACATACATATGCATACATACATATATACACATACATATATTCACAGACACAGATACATATATGTTTGTACATACCTTTGTATACATGCATACACATATACACATATAGTTACACATACTTATAAATGAACCATTGAATGCACTCACTAATCTAAATGGCTGCCAAGTCAGGGCATGTGCATAGATAGAAAAATACAAGCTGGGCAGTGGTGGCGCATGCCTTTAATCCCAGCACTCGGGAGGCAGAGGCAGGCGGATCTTTGTGAGTTCGAGACCAGGCTGGTCTACAAGAGCTAGTTCCAGGACAGGCTCCAAAGCTGCAGAGAAACCCTGTCTCGAAAAACCAAAAAAAAAAAAAAAAAAGAAAGAAAGAAAGAAAGAAAGAAGAAAGAAAGAAAGAAAAATACACAAAGCGCCCACACCTGACCCTCACTGGAACCAGCAGGCAAGGAAGGCCCACCCGACCATGCTCGACCTCCACTCCACCACTGAGCAATATTCTTCACGACGGGACCGTGGTCTCAAATTCATCATGAGGATCAAGCATCTGAGCCCAGGATCCACTGGTGCCTGGAGGACTGATCGCCAGAGACACAACACCAACTACACCAATTGGAGGAAAAGATGGGTAGATACCAAGGTAAGAATAGACAATACAAACACAGCACCACACACACACACACACACACACACACACACACACACAAAAGGTGGCTCTACAGCAGCAAGATTTGGACACCCCAACACAAATGAAGCAGAAGAAGACATCCTAAAAAACTTTAAAAAAATATTTGAGACTCTTAAAGAGGAAATGAAAAATTCCCTCAAAGAAGTGGAGGAAAAGAAACAAAAATTGGAAGAAATCAACAAATTTCTTAAAGAAAAAGCAATCCAACAGATGAAAAAATAAAACAATTCAAGACTTGAAAACCGAAATAGAGACAATAAAGAAAACACAAACCAAGGGAATTCTAGAAATGAAAATTATGGATAAATGATCAGGAACCACAATGCAAGCATAAACAGCAGAATACAAGAGATGAAGGAGAGTATCTCAGTGTTGAAGATACAATAGAAGAAATAGATTCATTGGTCAAAGAAAATGTTAAATTTAACAAAAGTTTAACACAAAATATCCAAGAGATGTTGGACATCATGGAATATGGGACATCATGAAAAGAACAAACCTAAGAATATTGGGGATAGAAGGAGAAGAAGTCCAACTAAAGCACAGAAAATATATTCCACAAAATCGTAGAAGAAAACTTTCCCAACCTAAAGGATGCCCCTATGAAGGTAAAAGAAGCTTGCAGAATACCAAATAGACTAGACCAAAAAAAAAAAAAAAGTACCCTTGTGATATAATAATCACACAGAATAACGAAAGAATATTAAGAGCTTCAAAGGAAAAAGGCCAAGTAACATATAAAAACAGACCTATTAAAATTACACCTGACTTCTCAATGGAAACAATGAAAGCCAGAAGGTTCTGGTTAAGTGTTATGCAAACATTAAGAGATCAAGGATGCCAGCCCAGACTACTATACCCAGCAAAACTTTCAGTTACCGTTAATGGGAAAAATAAGATATTCTGTGGCAGAATCAGATTTAAACAATATCTAGACACAAATCGAGCCCTACACAAAGTACTAGAAGGAAAACTCCAACCAGAGGAAGTCACCTACATCCACAGAAACACAGACAATAGATGATCTCACAGCAACAAACCCCAAAGAATGAAAAAGTACACACAATAACATTACCTACAACAAAACTAAAATGATAGAAACTAGCAATCACTGGTCATTAATATCCCTTAATATAAATGGACTCAACTCACCTATAAAAAGACAAAGGTTAACAGATTGGGTACTAAAACATACTGCATCCTTCTACTGCATACAAGAAACACACCTCAACCACAAAGACAGACAACCCTTTACCTCAGAGTAAAGGGTTGGGAAAAAAATTTCTAATCAAATTGACCTATGAAACAAGCTGGGGTAGCTATCCTAATATCTAACAAAATAGATTTCAAACTAGGATCAATCAAAAGAGACAAAGAAGGACATTCCATATTTGACAAAACAAAAATCCATGAAGAGAAAATCTCAATACTGAACATTTATGCCCCAAATACAAGGCTGCCCTCATATGTAAAAGAAACATTACTAAAGCTTAAATCACACATTAAGCCCCACATACTAATCATGAGAGACTTTAACATGCCTTTCTCACCACTGAACAGGTCTGCCAGACAGAAACTTAACAGAGAAATAAGAGAACTAACAGATATTATGACTCAAATGGACTTAACAGATATCTACATAATATTCCATTCAAACATAAAAGAATATACCTTCTTCTCAGCAACCCATGGTTCTCAAAAAATAATCTCGTACTCAGTAACAAAGCAATGTGCTAGACTTTGTTGACTTTCCATGGGAAACCTTACTCTCTCTGAGGAATGGATGGGAGTGGGAGGGTGGGAAGTTGGAGGGAGCAGGAGGAGGGAAGGGAGTGGGAAATGGATATGATATGTAAAATAAGAAAGATAGTTTTTTAAAAAATAAATTAAAAAACTGTATTCCACAAAATTAGAAAACTCAAAGGAAATGGACAGTTTTCTGGATAAATATCACTTACCAAAATTTAATCAAGACCAGATAACCAAAGTAAATAGACCTATAACCACTAAAGAAATAGAACAGTCATCAAAAATTCTCCAAACCAAAAAGCCCAGGACCAGATGGTTTCAGTGCAGAATTCCATAAGACTTTCAAAGAAGAATTAATTCCAATACTCCTCAAATTTCCCACACAATAGAAACAGAAGGAACAATGCCAAACTGTTTTTACGAGGCTATAGTTACCCTGATACCCAAACCACATAAAGACACTACTAAGAAAGAGAATTACAGACCAATTTCCCCCATGAACATTTATGCAAAAATACTCAATAGAATACTTGCAAACTAACTCAAAAACATGTCAGGAAAATCATCTACCATGACCAAGTAGGCATCATCCCAGAGATGCAGGGATGGTTCAACATACAAAAATCTGTCAATGTAATCCACCATGTAAACAAACTTGGCAGTAACGCTAACCAAACAAGTGAAAGACATGTATAAACAGAAATTTAAAACTTTGAAGAAAAAAAATTGAAGAAGATACCAGAATATGGAAAGATCTCCACTTTCAGGTAGGTAGAATTTAACATAGCAAAATTGGCAATCTTACCAAAAGCAATCTACAGATTCAATGAAATATCAATTCTTCACAGACCTTGAAAGAATAATACTCAACTTCATATGGAAAAACAAAAAAAATCCAGAATAGCCAAAACAATCCTATACAACAAAAGAACTTCTAGAGACATCACAATCTCAAACTTCAAACTTTGCTAAAGAGTTACAGTAATGAAAACAGTCTGATATTGGCATAAAAAGAGACAGGAGGACCAATGGAACCAAATCGAAGATCCAGATATCAATCCACATACCTACAAATACCTCATTTTTGACAAAGAAGATAAACATATAAAATGGAAAAAAGAAAGCATATTTAACAAATGGTATTGGCATAAATGAATATCAAGATGTAGAAGAATGCAAATAGATCCACAACTATTGCCATGTGCAAAACTCAAGCCTAAATGAGTCAAAGACCTCAACAGAAACCAAGCACATCAAACCTCACAGAAGAGAAAGTGGGAAGTACACTTGAATACAGGAGACCACTTTCTAAATATAATTCCAGTAGCACAGACACTAAGAGCAACAGTTAATAAATGGAACCTCCTGAAACCGAGAAACTTCTGAAAAGCAAAGGACACGGTCAACAAGACAAAGCAGCAGCCTACAGAATGGAAAAAGATCTTCACTAACCCCACATTGGACAGGGGACAGTTCTCCAAAATATACAAAGAATTCAAGAGACTTGACATCGAAAGGACAGATAATCCAATTAAAAAATGGGGTACAGACCTAAACAGAAAAATTTCAATAGACAAATGTCAAAGGGCTGAAAGACACTTAAGGAAATGCTCAACATCCTTAGCCATCAGAGAAATGCAAATCAAAACAACTCTGAGATTCCATCTTACACTTGTCAGAATGGCCAATAATCAAAACCACTGATGACAATATATGCTATAAAGGATGTGGGGTAAGAGGAACACTTCTCCATTGCTGGTGGAAGTGCAAACTTGTACAGCTGCTTTGTACAAGCAGACGTTAAATCATACTACAAGGGCATCTGTACCAAAAAGACACTAAATCATACTACAAGGGCATCTGTTCAACTATGTTCATAGCAGCATTAACAATAACCAAAACCTGGAAATGTAGATGCTGCTCCTCAACTGAAGAATGGATAAAGAAAATGTGGTACAGCTACACTATGGAGTACTATACAGCAGTAAAAAATAATGACATCTTGAAATTTTCAGGTAAATAGATGGTTCTAGAAAAAAAACACATTGTGTGGGGTAACCCAGACCCAGAATAATATGTATTCACTCATAAGTGACTTTTGGACATAAAGCAAAGAAAAGCCAGCCTATAGGTCACAACCCCAGAGAACCTAGATAACAAGGAGGACCCTAAGAGAGACATATATGGATCTACATAGGAAGGTGAAAAGACATGTTCTCCTAAGTTAATTGGGAGCATGGTGGTCATGGGGAGGGAATAAGGGGAGAGTGAAAGAAGGGAGGGGAGTGAAGAAAAATGTATAGCTCAATAAAAACAAAAAGTTAGCATTTTAAAAATAGAGAGATACACATAGACAGATGGATACAGAATATATATGGTAAGATATATTATTTTAAAACACTATTCCTAATATTCCAAACACACATATGTATATATATATATATTCAAATAAACACATATACAACCTATATGTCCTAAATCTCTATATATACTATTTCTACTATACATACATATAAAAATTTCTAATATGTTCACAATATTAAGAATAATTCTAGCAACAATGGATTTCTAACATATGCAAACATGCCTAGCACCAACATCTTGGTTTATAATTACCATTTTTTAACTTCTTGGAGAAATGTCTGCCAGGGCTAGAGAATACACATCCCTAGTAGAGTTTCTGTTGACAGAATTTGAGAAAATGATTAACAATGATGGAGGCATGGCAAAAGCTCATAGCAGCCATCCAGAGGAAATCCTTTCTTTACAGACCAAAGCAGAGAAAACTTTAACAAAATAAGTGGAGCTTGTGCTGTCAATTCCTGCTACCACACATCTGTCCTCACAGCATCTAGAAACACTGCTTTTGAGACTGAGTATAAATGCCAGAACATGGGTACTCTGCTTTTTCCAGCTACTTTGCCTCATGTAGTGTGTGGATCTACTTAACTTCCTGGTCTGATAGTGACAGAGGATCTTTACACCAATAGAGTTAACCATAGTAAGTAGTAAGTAATCTAAGGAAACATTCATCATTTGATGCTGCCTCCTTTCTTGTGGTTAGAGTAGCCACAAAATGGATCATACACCCACTGTTGTGTGAACAGGTGCCAGAGCCATTGGACTGTCCCCAATCCTGTGTACCCCTGGGCACAGTTGGTCACTACTATTGCAAACAAGGGCCTATATTCATAAATTATGGCCAAAGGAAGTACAGGCAGAAGATACTATGTTGGTCACAGATACATCTACAATGCAGCTTCTGCAACTAAAGCTCAGGAAACAATGTGGAAAGGGGACAGAAATATTTTAAGAGTCAGAGGACCAGGGAGTTTCTTGTGAGATTGTGTCTCCTAGAAATGAAAGGTAAGCTATACCCATGACACTTCAACAATATGGTTGCCTAAATAGGATCTGAAGGATGATAACACCAATAGACATACTGTAATGGAAGAGGAAGTTTCACAGGGCCCCATCCATAAACCAGATGAACCAAAAGAACTATAGGCAACTGGATTGCAGAGAAAGGCAGAATTAGTCTCTCCCAGGGAAGGGCCTCCTAATTGGTTATCCAATTCCAAGTGATCAGCACTGATACCATATATACACAGCAACACTAATGGATTCAGCAGATTGTATTTATATATTTATGAAATATGTGTAACAATAATTATGAAAGAAAAACAGGCCATCGATTTGAGAGGGAATGGGGGCACCTGGGAGAGAGAATAAGGAAGAGAATGAAGGACATGATGTAATTACATTTTATTATAATTTAAAAACTTAAAAATATAATGGTAATAGAATATAATTTCCAGATATAACTGTGTGACCCTATGTATATGTGTGCATAAGTATGGTAGCCTTAAAAATGTACCACCCAAATCTTCAACAGACAGAATGACTGATCCAAATGCTGATATTCTTCCCTTAATATTCTGTTCACACTAAGGTTACATATTCCATGATCTGCTCCTTACTCAGTAATCGAGCATTGACATAATAGATGCTAAGGCAATTTCATCCCACTAAGTTGCAAGACTATTTCTACAGATAATTTTGGCTTGAAGAGCACATGGGTCTGGAAGGAACTTTCCTGGAACTATACTATAGTCTCCTTCCCTGATATTTACCTTCTCCCCTCTTGTTAGTCTTTTTTTTTTTTGAGCATTTTAAAATTGATTTTTATGGAGCTCTACATTTTTCTCTGCTCCCCTCCCTGCTTCTCCCCTCCCCTTCAACCATCCCCCAAAGTCCTCATGCTCCCAATTTACTCAGGAGATCTTGTCTTTTTCTACTTTCTACTCCCACCAACAATAGAGGAGTGTTCCCTTTTCCCCTCATCCTCTCCAGCATAAGTTGTCATCAGTGTTTTTGATCTTGGCCATTCTTACAGGTGTAAGATAGAATCTCAGAGTTGTTTTGATTTGCATTTCTCTGATGACTAAGGATGTTGAACATTTCTTTAGAGTTCTCTGTTTAAGTCTGTAGCCTTTTTTCCACTGCCACCAGTCGATCTCCGAAACGTTTAATCCTAATCTGGTGTCTCCTACTTAGGAAAACTAAACTATCGCAAATGAGAGTGAAAATTGTCCAAGAAAACGGGTGTTGAAATGGGAGTTTGAAACTGGCTAGCACAGCAGAGAAAAAGAAGTTTGTCTTGAATGGGATAGGTGGGCATGCACTGATAATTCCTGACAAAAGGTGACAGTTTATGAGCTAGAGATTTTGGTGACAGTGATTTGAGAAAACACCCATCTGGGTAGAGAGATGTAATTTTAATAATTCAGGGATTTAAAATATATTGGAGGAAATATGTACAAAGAGAACAGAGTTTTAGATTATACAGAACTCTGCTGAGACCCTGAAGAAAAGCAATAGGCTGAGTGCAGGAAGCAGGTAAGTAAGAACACGTGATAAATACAGCTAAGTAGAAATATGGAGACCTTGACAGCTACAGGTCTTCAGGGGTGTTTGAATGTTGAATCAAGTCTGCTCTGTTATACTGCCAAGAGTCTGTTAGAATAACCCCAAAGTCAAAACTATGAATTAGGGGCATCTGGTTGAATGTTTCAGGCATTTGAAGAAAATGCCTTACTGAACACCAAATGTTTCCAAGGAACTCATCTTTCCCTAGTAAGATGTACTATCCACATTGTGTCAAAAAATGATGAAGATGCTCCTTCCATAAGAGGCAATAGGTAGTTAGCAATTGTTCCCAGTAGTGTCCTGGACAATGGTCAAATAACCATAATAGAATTAGAACTCAATATAACCCAATTAAACAAAGAGGATGCAGCCAAAGAGTTGTGAGAATTACTAGGGAGAGCCAAGGATGTCCTCCTGGACCATGATTTTTAAAGGCACTTGATCAAAGAACTGGATTTTGGATTACTTCTTGGACATGAAACTTTATGTCCTGGCAAAGATTGCTGGAGATGGGGCAAAATTATTGCTACTGTCATGTTTAGAAGCCTGGAAAGGGCTATGACCATAGTGAACAAAACAGAAGTGTTCTAGTTGCAATGACAGATTGTAGAGGGAGATATAAGGGGCTTAGAGAAGTAGACATGTTAAAATGGATATAAGGCCAGAAGACTGTCTGAAGGTTATGTTCCAGAGGAAATCTAAAAAAAAAAATGTAACTGTTACATGTGCATCAGTGCAACTCAATACTTGATATGAAAAACTTAAATGAAGGACTTTTTATTTTTATTTTGGATCATGATTACAGAGATTTCAATTAATAATTCTTGACTCCATTAATGTAAGGCAGGGTGTAATGATAGAAGGAACATACTAAAGAAGAAGACTGTTTACCTCATAGGGAACAAAAACCAGAGGCCATCAAAATCCTTGAGACTTTCTCTAGGCAGGTTTCACCTTCCAAAGTTTCTACAGTCTTCCTAAATAGCAACACAAGCTGAAGACAAAGTATTTAATGCATAAGCTAGGGAGGGAGTGGCCCATTTCCCTTCTTATTTGCTGTTATTCATTAAGGCTGGTGTGGGTATGCGGGAGAGGAACATCGGATCACTAAGAACTCTGATGGCGTCTTTTATCTACAGTCAAAATTTGGTCTTGTCAAAACCATGGAGATGATCTGGGGAGGAGGTAGGAAAAGCAAGAGAAAGCATTGATGCTTACTTCCTGAAGGCCAAGTAGTAAGTAGGTCAAAGGAATGCCAGCTGAGCTTTATCAGAGACTTGTGGAAATAGCAAAACATGACATCTCTAGAAGCAAACATACAGACAGAAATATGGGTGTTACTTAATGGCTACACTCTGCCACCAAAAAAACAAAACACAAATTAAAAAGGAATCAGTGGGATTAGGAGGATGGTCACCCTATTGAAATGCTTTGATCACTTGGAGTTTCTGTGCAGAGCAGAGAGTTTCAGTCAGGTCTTTAGGGGAAAATGCAGGATTATATATTATCATAACTCTCCTTCCCAAGAGGGATCTACGACCATCATCTATTCAGCTTACTAAACTGAAGAAAAGGGACTACTCAGACTCTGGAGGGATATTTAAACAGGGTTTGAAAGGATGGTGACACCAGAAGAACTGAAGTGTAGTCATGATCCTCATTTGAGAGTGGAACAAATACAGAAGCATGTAATAATATAATTCCAGAATTAGCTTAATTTAAAATTAGATGTCTACAATTTACTGATTGATTAGATTCACTATAAGAATGGATATAAAAAAGAAATGCATCAAGCCACAAAGATTAATCATCCATATTTAAATTCTAGAGAGAAAAATGTCATTAGTAAAGTGTTGAATATGAGAATTATTTGAAAATTGAAATTCTGAAGTGTATTCAGTTGTGTGCTTTTTTCTCTCCTATGGGCACGATCATCAAACATTTTGGAGCAGAGCCCAAGAGCTCTAGATGAGAGACAAAATAATTCAACATTAGTGCTCTGATCATCTTTTACTAGTTCTCTTTGGCAAGACCAATGTTTGAGAGAAATGTTTTTATCTGCTCCACATGTCCAGCAGTGACTGTGATTGGGAAAAGCGGAGGCTAGAGAGCCACAGCTATTAAAACAATCACCACCACCAAAGCCAATCACAGGATGTAGAACTGATCCTGCCAGTCTCACTCTTGCCTCTTGGCACTTGTCTGTGTTTGCGCATGGGGGAGAAACCTCCCAAGATAGCTATCTTCACTACCACATAAGAACTCCAGTGGTGACTCTTAGCTTCCCACTCAATCCCAACCCCCACTCACAGCTAATTGCATCCTCTTTCCTTTGCTCATCATGGTGCTTGTGGGTGAGGCATTAGGCTGGCTGGGAAAAGTAGTAGGGCAGATGCTGCAGCTTTAAGTGAAATCAGGTGTTGCCTTCCCTGAAGTGAGGTCTGGAAAATGTCAGTTGTTAAGTAACAGATATTGGCAGCCAAACCATCAGCCTTTTGCACTGGGCTCAGTCTTGTCTTTCTCTACAAGGAGTATTTGGGTTTTTCCTCTTCTCTTATATTGCCTCCTCCTCTTTATCTCTTCAGAGTTCACTGAATAAGATTTTCATTTTCTATATGTGATTCTAACCATGTTAGAAATTGGATGGTAGGGGATGAAGGAATTCACAACTCCATAACACTGTTTAGTACTGATGATATCCTAAGATTCTACCTGTGGAAAAAAATGTAAAAGATTTCTTGAGAAGTGGGGAGAACAACTGAACCCTGACTCTTTTCTCCATGCACTGGGAGTCATCAGCAGAAACACAGCATCAAAACTGGATAAAGCCAAGTTATTTCAGAGTTGAAAGAACAGTCTTCTTTTCATTGTCTTTTGCTAAGTGAGTTTGGAGTTGTTCCATTGCAGAACTGCAATCCAGATTGTAGAATCATACATATGTACATGCACATCTGATTTATGGTCATCTTTATTGTGTTTGGTTGATTTGCATACACACATCCACACATTCTAGGACTGAACCAAATAACAATATGGGTAGGTCGGACAGTCCCATCTTAATTGAGGTTTGCTTCTTATCCTTGGATACACTTCACATTTACCTGGTTGAAAGATGAATCACTGCAATGTAACTATGAGGTCAGTGCCACTGGTTTTGTAGTCTAGTTGGGGCAAACATCTGTAACGAAACCTAGAAAATCTGAGTTTAGTTGATGTCTAAAGAGCAAGTTAATGGAATGACTTTGGAACTTAAAGTTCTGACAAACTAAACAACTACAAGAAAAGAGGATCTTAGCTGGGAGTCATTGCTAACCCACCCTTTTCCGTGAGTGCTGTATCTGTACAGTCTCATCTGTCTCTAAGGCTTACCTTCTAACTTCAGGCTAATATTTTATACTCACACTGAAATTTAAAGAGTCTAGGATTCGTCTAAAACCCAGATTTCCCATGTCAACTATCTTTATCTCAGGGCTTGTCTAAAACTCATATCTTTCATGTAAAATATCTTTTTCTAAATGTTTCATGTGGATTTCAAACTATACATGAAAAAAAAATCTCAGAAGCCAACACAAGCTTATTTCTTTTCAAATTCTCTGAATTGATGAATGCAGCCATTTCTTAGTAATCTCGGAATTATTATGTGTTCCTCCCTGTCTCTCATCTTTCATAACCAGAATCAGAGAGGAAGTTCATCTACAATCTTTTCTAGATGGGATCTTAGGTCCTTAGCACTGCTACTCAGATTCAATCCACAAAATTATTTACCAATAATTGCCATACATGCCCTCTTCTTACCATCCTTAAACTCTTTCTACATACTAAAGTTTGTCCACATATCTATCCCCTATATAGAATCTTTGCCAAATATTTAAACAGAATGTAACCATAAGGGGAACAATCCTACAAATTCATACTTGTAGATTGTTGTGGAATATTATTTTAACTGAGCAAAGATGTGTTACATTTGTTTATGCTGTGGAATATTACTTTAACTGTGTAAAGGTGTGTTATATTTGTTTCTGTTGCATTCGTTTAATTATGAAGAATTGTGTTGCTGTTTTGCCTTGCCTGCCTAAGGTACCTGATTGGTCTAATAAAAAGCTGAATGGCCAACAGCTAGACAGAAGAGAGATAGGTGGGACTGGCACACAGAGAAAATGAATAAGAGAAGAATGAGAGGAAGAGGAAGGAGGAGAGAATGAGGTAGAAAGAGGAGGACACACCCAGGGCCAGAAGCCTGGCAGTTGCCAGCCAGACATGGAGACAGCAGGAAAGTAAGATATACATAAGGAAAGAAAAGTTTAAAAAGTCCCAAGGCAAAACATAGATGAAGAGAAACAGGTTAAGATATAAGAGCTATCAAGAAATAAGCCTAAGTTAGGCCAGGCATTCATAACTAATAAGTCTCCATGTCATGAGTTGGGAGTTGGTTAGTAGCCCCTAAAAGAAAGCCTGATATAGGAGATATTCTACAAGAAAACTGACTTGTACTTTTTAAAGGGAAAGGCACAAGCATATAGTAAAAAATGTAAATGTCACCAAAGACAAAAATATAATTGGGGAAACTGTGACAAATTTAAAGAAAACTAAAGAGACAAGAAAACTAAATGTAATCAGGACCCTTTTGGAGAGTCTAGGATTGATAAGGTGGATGGTGGGATAGCTGTCATTGACATTATTGTGCTGATTAGTAAAGCATTTAATAACAGCTGTATGTTATGTGACAATGAATCAATAAGTTATATATTCTCAGATCCAAAAGATACTCAGGACAAATTGCTTATTAGCATCTGAAAGTGCATGCTGGCCTCAAGGCTCCCTCAGTGTCACAAATACCTACAACAGAGTCTATGTTGGCATCCTGGATCTTCTCGCCCTGCCCCCTACTGTAAACTTCCCCAGCTTATGGGCTTCCCTTCCCCCAAGCTTCCTACTGAACCCTTTCCATTTCAGCCATGTGCTCAACTTGGTCTTCTCTTTTGTCTTCCTCTCTTGCTTTCCCTATCCACATGGCCAAGTCCACTCTGCTGGCCACGTTCAGTGTACTACTTTCTCTCTCTTCTCTGGACTCCTCCAATACCCCTGCTGTACTCTCCTTCACATCTACAATAAAATTCTTCCCCTCAGCCATACCCTGGAATGACCATGTTCTCATTTTATACATTAAGTACAGTAATGGTATTGTGATTATTGAAAAGAATATTCTTATTGATAAGAGATGCACTTAGTATTTAGAAAAAAATATAGGTATAAAGAAAGGAAATATGACAAAATGTAAACAATAGAATCTAGTCTTTTAATTTTCCCGAAAGTTTCAATATTTCAAAACAAAAATTGTGGAGGAAAGAGAAAAATAAGGAGGGAGACAGAATGGGAAGAAGTGAAGTATGAAGTGAGGGAGGGAGAGAGAGAGGGAGGAAGAAAATGAGTACTACTAAATTGAAACATTTCCTAGTAGACATCTATATGAAACAATAAGGGAATTTCTTGAAGATTAAAAGTATTAGAAAATATAGAAGTGGATGAATTTCTAGATATTATATAGAAAAACTAATCAAGAAGAATTAAATAAACCAAATAATACAACTGAAGCCATGATAGTCTCACAACCAAAAAGAAACAAACACAGAACAAAACTCAAGAATTGAAAAAAATTCACTGATAAATCCCTATCAAACCTTTAAAGAAGTTTCAATGGCCCGAATGCCTCCCTGACTAGCTTTCATAGTGACAGAAGGGGCCATGCAAGTTTCCAAGGGGTAGAGGCAACCAACAGTCCCACCCTGCTATGGTGCCTGATATGAACCATGCCTATGACCAGCATGACACTATACTCCTCAGGGTGCAGTAGTGGCATGAATACCTTGGTGGTAACTAATGGCTCTCTGATTGACCTTAAGACCCACTCAGCAAGGGGAAAACCATGTCTGGTACTGGAAACTTAAGTGTTACTGAAGATATAGTTTTGGAGAAGAATCTACAAACACTACTTTACTAAACTATCATGATTCCTAGCAATAATCTAAACATTTTTCCTTGTACCCACAGATAAGTGTAGTCTCCATTCCTCATCAAGGAAACTTCTCTTTGCAAAAGATGAGGACTACTACAGAAAACCATAATCAATCAAAATGTAGAACTGTCGAGCCCCTGCTTCAGGGGATACATCTACAAAACCTTCTTGCACCTAAAGCTTAGGGAACATTGTGGAAGAGGAAGAGAAAAGACTGCAAGGCCCAGATCAGGGAGTTTGCTGTGAGACTGTATCTTCTTGTAATGTCATAAGCTACACCTATAAAGTCTCACCAACAACACTGGCCAAACATGACCTGCGTAAGGATGACACTGATAGACATGTCAAAATAGATGAGGAAAAGTCCACCAAGTCTCAGTCCTACAAAAAGGACTACAAGCAATTAAGGACTGCTGAGAGCAGGAAAACAGTCTTCGTTAGGGAAGAGCACACCAGTTGGTTGCTGACCACCAAATAGCACTGAAAACATATTACAACCAGGATACAGATACAGGTTATATTAGGAATATACATGTATAAACATATGCATGAGATAACAATTAATGAAAACAGAGTTCATGAATGTGAAAGCGAGTGATGAGGAGCACATGGAAGGGTTTAGGAGGGGAAAAGGAGAAATTAGAATCTCAAAAGTAAATAGATGTAACAATGTCTTTAAACTGTTTCATAAAGGTATGTAATGAATTTTATTTATTTTCATCTCCAGTTATCATCTCTGATCCTCTTTTCTCTAGAACTAAAACCCCTCTTCTCAGCAAGTCCCCCTGCTCACTTTCATGTCTTTCTCTGTGTGTGACCCATTGAGATTATTATTGTTGCTTGTATGAATGTGGGTAGGAACATATGTACTGGGACCTGGAAAACTTATCAACAGCTACCTAATTTTTCTACAAAAATACTAAAAGCACACAAATGATGCTAGGAAAACTGGATGTCCACATGAGAATAATGAAAATAGACCCTAACTCTTGTGCTGCACAAAAACAACTCCAAACGGATTGAAGACCTTCACACAAGAACTGAAACTCTAAAACTTCTAGAGCAAAAGTAAGAGTAACACTTTTAAGGTGTGGGCATAGGTGAGAACTTTCTAAATAGAACTCCAAGTAAATAAGGTTGACAATTGACACATGGGTCTCATCTGCACAGAAAAGGCAACTATGGATTACTGAAGGAGCAGCCTACAGAATGAGAGAAAATCTTTGCTAGCTACTCATCTAACAGAGACTTAATATCTAGAATTTACAAAGAACTCAAAACCAGATAAGCAAGCAAACATACAATCTAATCGACATTTGGAACTGAACAGAAAGTTCTAAAAAGATTACAAATGGTCAATAAATAGTTTAAAAAGTGATCAACATTCTAAACCACCATGGAAATGTAAATCAGAACTCCTTGAAATTCCATCTCACTGCAGTCAAATGACGATTTTCAAGAGAACAGATGACAGCACATGCTTGCAAGTATGAGGGGAAAGGAGAAACTTTATTTCCCATGTGTGAGGTGGGTGGGGGCAATAAACTAGCACAGCCACCATGGAAATCAGTGAGGATGCCCCCAAGAAGGTCAATGGGGGCAACCTACCTCCTTCTGATTGAACCTAAGGTCCACTCCATGAAATAGAATCCAAACCTGATATTGCTAAAGGGGCCAAGAGCCTCTGGTTAGATGGTTTCTAGGCCCTAGAGTAGAGCACAATACTATTATTCTGTTAATTGTACATAGACTTAAAATGACTTCTCATAATTTGCTTCTATACTCATAGATCAGAACCCCTCTTAGCTCTCGTCAGAGAATCTTCTCCTTGCAGACTGCAATGAATACAGAAACCAACTAGTCAAAGTGCAGAGATGGTTTAGCCCTCAGATATGATACATTATACACGTCACACCTCTTCACCTAGGGCTCGGGGATTTGAGAAGGATGGGGTAAGCAGACCATAAGAGACAGAGATGGCTGGCATATAACACTAAGGACGTGGGTATTTTCCAGAAACAACAGGGCAATTGCTCTGTCGAACTTAGACTGATTGTGACAGCATACACAGGATTTGCACAAGTTTAAGCCAGAAAAAATTTCAGTGCACGGAACTGTGAAGAATATATAAGAGGAAATTAAAATGATCCAAGAGTCAAAATGAAGTAGTAATAATGGCGATTTTCAAGGGTTAAAGTTGTCAAACTAACAAAGGCTACAATATCAAATCTTGGGAAAATAGTAAAATAGATGAAAGGAGGATTTTATAAAATAGTCCTCCAGTCTGAGTTTAAAAAAAACTTTAAGAACGAGAGGATTCAGTGCAGAAGGACACAGAGACAAGCAGACCACAGCCAAAACAGGTGCTGCTGGGGGTTGAGGTGTATCAAATTAGATGTGGTAGGACATGCCTTGCCACAAGGTGGCACTCACAGCTCCCCTTTCTCTGAATTTCTATCAAGCACTCAGCAAGGTCTCACTGTACTAGAACAAAGAAACTATCTTAAGTTTCATTGCTTGCACATACCATTGCTTTTCTTTTAGGGCATGAAATATAATGATCTTGAAATTCACTGGAGGGTTAGGGTAGGCATGAAGGGGCCAAAAATAGGTGTTGGAGGGTAAGCGGGGACCTGCTGTTGGGCATGTGCTGGGAAAGCTAAAGCAGTGAATACAGGCCACTCACACATCTGCTAGAAAAGAGAGGTAAAATGGAGGGCTTTTTCCTAAGAGCAGCCATTTCTAAATGAAGCTTTCTTTAATTTATATGTTTCAAATGTTTGAACACTTATTTGTTAAGTGATAACTGTCTCACAGAAAAATTACCTCTATAAAACAAAAGCAACTATGAGGCTGGAAGGATGTCTCAACAGCCAAGAGTACTGGCTGTGCTTGAAGATGACCTCAGTTTGGTTCTCAGCACCCACATGGTGACTTACAACCATCTATAGTTCCAAAGGATCCAGCACCCTCTTCTGGCTTCCACAGACACCAAGAACACATGCAGTTCACATATATACAAGCAGAAAAAAAATATACATTTAAAACAAAAATAAAAAAGGGCT
>JAQHUG010000175.1:3046887-3072789 GCA_028555095.1 Dicrostonyx torquatus
GATATGGGTTAGATCAGGATGTGAGAGTTGGCCAAGAAGAGGCTAGGTATAAAGGGCCAGGCAGTAATTTAATTAATACAATTTCTGTGTGGTTATTTCAGGGGTTAAGCTAGCCAGGCAGTGGGATGCAGCCTGCTCCTCTTACTACACTATTATGCCCTGCCATAGGTTTTTTATTAACCAATTATAGTAATACATATTCATACTATACAGAGGGGAATCACACATAACTTTTTCTATTTCACCCCTTAATACATTATTAAAGAGAAAAAAGAAAGACATTGGATGTACTAAATACCCTCTTCTGGTTCTTGTTTTCACAAGGGTCTCATCTTTGACAGGTTCTACTCAGCCTCAATCTTTCTGTGCATTTGTTAGTTAAGGACATATTCTAAAACATATTCCTCCTACTTGAGTTTTTTCCAATCTCTAATGGATAACTCATATAAATGATTTCAACCTTCATCTCTAAATTAGGTACTCTAAAAATCAATACCACCAGCTAACTCTTTTCTCCAACCATTTCTTCAGTCTTGAACTGAGAATACTCAAGTCTAACTTTATCAAGGCATCAAACTCATATTTCCCTCTCAGAAGCCCCTAGCTTCTGTGAATGGTACTGCATTTGTCCATCCATTTTGAACTACAACTTCAGTTTTCTATTATAAACCCCCAATCTCCTTCATCAAGAGAGCTCTAAGAACAGTGATTCTGTCTGAGGCATAGTACTTGTACTTGGTTCTGCTTTTCCCCCAACTTCAGTACCTGGAGCATTAGAATTCCGGTTAATGCAATAGTTCACATAATCAGTAAGATGATGCCCTCTTGTAACATGTTACATTTAACTAAAACCTCTAAATTCTGGGATCTTTTAGGAATTGAGAGTGATGTGTCAGAAAACTTCTAACAAATTCTTAAGAGAGTTTAAAAAGATACATTTTTGTGGGTCAGAAAAAACAAATCAAAACAATGTTTTTTTTTTATTGGTAAAGCATGTTATTTTATAGCTAGGTCAGAATAATGGAAACATCTGATAATCTTCAGAAAAATCACACCAACAAAAAATTAGCACAAACTGGGCTATCTCAAATTGAGCTCACATTTCCCTAATTTTTACAATCTATATAAAAATTATATTCTCATAATCATACTGAGAGCATCTTTCAAAGGTGCCATAAAGTTTCAGCCTTAAGAGACTCCAATTAGTGTCATGGCTACACAACTCTGAAGTTGTAGTTTACTAGCATAATTTACAAGCTAGAGTTCATCTTGACAAAAACACTTGTCTTTCATGACCTGTTTCCATTAAAACTGAGTCCCCGGCTGCACAAAACATCCACATTCCAGATTTTAGCTTTCTGCTTTGTTTTTCTCATGTTATCTACTTGTAGGTCAGACATCTACCCTCCCAGTTTTCTTCAGAGAATACTGCAATTGAAATTTTCTTGTTTCTGTTTCAGTAGTTTAATACTCAGGCTTTGGCAATAAATAGAAAAAGACACTTTTATTTATAAATATATTCACACTAGTTGCATTTGCTTAGAAAATAATAGTTACAGTCTTAGTCCTACTCATAGGTGGGTAGAAGACAGGATGGCAATATAGAATGAAATAAAATTGTTATGAGTTGATAGTTACTTAAACTGAATGATTGATTCAATGTACAAATTCTTTATGACTTTGCAAATTTTAAGATGTTTTCCATGGTGATTTCCTTATAATAAATGTACTATTAATATAATATAACATGTAGAAACTAGTATTGATCATCCTGCTGTCATAGAAATAAGGCAATAATAAACTGGTAAATGAGAAAACAAGATGATAAATAATAATTTAAGTATAGCTCAAACTGGGAATAAAAAAATACTCCCTTGGTATGTATCTATGAATACATGTGTGTACATACACATCTGTATATATACAGATAGATGTCTGGACAGAAACCCACAAAACTAGCATTTAATCCTGGCAGCTATGAAGGATAAAAGCATTGGTTCATGGCTTATTCCATATTCTAAAATAATCTTCAAAAATAAAAATAATAGCATTACCTATAATTTTAGATTAACTTGGAAATTATATTCTTATATAATATATTATAAGGTTGATGCTAAGAAATACTTATATATCTATATATGTCTATGCTTGAAAGCATGCTGCATACAGAAGACAAAATCCATTTATCTGACCTATTCTCTCAAGTCATTTACTGTAATTAAGTGCTTTTCTTAACAGTCTTATCTGGGGTCACCTTCTGTTACTTCCCAACAAGTTTTATTTAGCTCATTGACTTTTTTCTGTTCTAGTCAGAACAGATAAAGGAAAACCATAAAAGAGTTCTTTCCTTTTGGTTTAGCCCAAATTCATACTTTTTTCTATAAAATCATGATCAAAGTTGACTTGTTTCTATAGCAACCAGTATGTTCTAACTTTGTGTTTGGCCTAAAGACATTCATCCCTATTACCCTCCCGCTAAAGAGTTCTTGCTTTTGTCCTGCTGATTCTTAGCATCTTCAAGTCCAGGTTTCCTTGTCTTTTACCTCTCATATGCTGATCAAGACTCTTTCTTTCTGCAGAACTTGCCCAGGTGTACTAAATTGTCACTCACATACCTCTTCTGTAAGACTGTAGAAGGCTGCACACAGGGATGGATCCAGATTTTGTGGGTCTTGAAACTAATACAATTTAGGGAACTTTTGCTAAGAATATAAAATTACAAATACCAAATTATATATGAGCTCATACATTTTAGAATGAGAAGAGAACTTAGATTATTACAGATTTGGAGATTAATATCATGTACTTTCCAAAATGTTTTTAGACAATTTACCAAAAATGTTTGCACAGAAATGCATTCTGATTGCAACTTGGCTATTTTTCTCCTCCTAGTACTATAGCCATAACAAGAACCTGGGTGAATAATAGATGCTAAGTCTAGACTTCATTAACCTCATCATAAATCTGTATGACTGCTCCATTCTGTACTTCCAGCATTGAACACACTGCCTTGTACACATTAAGATCTCAAATATAGCTGTGATACAGGAAGTAAAGAATGGTGGATTATTATTAGTTTCTTTAAAAGGCAGTTGCATAGTACTGTCATTGCTGTGATAGCTAATCTTGATTGTCAACCTGATTGGAATGAAGGATGCTCAATAATGTAGAACTCTCATGTGTCCATGATGGGCTTTCAGTAGATTAACTAACAGGGATGAGCTGCCCCTGAATGTGGGCAGCAACAGAAATAGACTAGAGCCGAGATATAGTAAAAGGTGTGGTGGATGGTGACAAAGCCCTTTACTATATACGCACGCTGTCAGTTGTCCATCAACCAATATTGTCCATCTTGATGTTAAGCCTCACTTCAGAGCCACAGCCATAAAAACAGACAGTCATGGATAAAGCCTCAGAGCCACAGAAATCATGATCTAAAGTCTCAGAAGCCACAGGAGAAAAAAAAACCTTCCTCATCAAAGCTGTTCATGTCACAGTGACAAAAGTTGCCTAATATGATTGTCATCGGCTATGATCTCTTCTCCTCTCCATTTTCTATGCTTCAACTACACGGGCATTCTCTTACGGCCTTGGGCTTGTCCATGGGTAGTTCCTTCTGTCTAGATCCTGTTTCCATTTGAACTCCTCTCTTTAGTTCAATTTAAATGCTACTTTTTCTTTCTTTCACTTTTTAGGACACATTCATATTTTATTACTCTGTGTATGGGTGTGTTTGTGTGTGTGTGTGTGTGTGTGTGTGTGTGCGCACGCTTCTGTGCACGTGTTTATGCTTCCCAATGCACATGATATGAGTAGAGGTCAGAGAATAGCTTTTGGTAGTTGGGCTTTCTACTTTTACCATGTGGGTTCTGAGTATGCAACTCAGATAGTCAGGCTTGATGACAAGTTCCTTTATCTACTGAACCATCATATCACCTTGTCAGCCTCACTTTTTTTGTTTTGTGATTTTGTTTTTGTAATGAAGGGCTAGCATACTTAATACCTCTATATTTAATTTCACTTCTATATTTAATTTTGGAGATTTCTTTGTATTTGTCATACAAAACTGCCTTATTCCTTTTTTAATTGATTTTTATTGAGCTCTACATTTTTCTCTGCTCACCTCCCTGTCTCTCCTCTTCCCCCTTCAACCCTCCCCCAAGGTCTCCATGCTCCCAATTTATTCAGGAGATCTTGTTTTTTTCTACTTCCCATGTAGATTAGATCTATGCAAGTCTTTCTTAGGGTCTTCATTGTTGTGTAAGTTCTCTGGGATTGTGGTTTGTAGGCTGTCTGTCTTTACTTTTTAAGGAGTACTTCTGGTTAAGATGTCCAGCCATCTTATCCATCTCATCCATCTCATCTCAGCCCCACTTTGTTCACCATTATTACCAAGGAGTTCTTTTCAGAGTATCTGAATGCTTGCTTTGCTTATGGAATGAAAATTTCATGAAATTAGAAATATACAGAGTAGAACAAAAGAAGAAATGAATGAGAACTAATACCCTAGAAGGTACTATGTGACATGTATTGTAAAAAATGTAAAAATGTGGCATTAGGAACAAATATAACTAGTCAAAAAATTAATAAAAAATTCCATAATAATAGTTGATATTTATTGCTAATTAATGCTAGGCTTTTCAGTAAAATTCCAAAATGCAATTATTTTATTTGAACCTCAAAATAGCTCTATAAGCAAGTAAATGCTAGAACAAATTTAAACAAACTTTTTGATTTCTACAACAAAATAAAGGAAATAAACAACTTGTGAATTTTGGTTGAAACTATTTACTCTATAGATCATTCTATTATATTATCAGATATACGTGTTCTTTTATCCTCTTCATTCTCCTCCTAGTCTTCCTACTCCTTGTCTGCCTCCATGGTCTTCTTCCTCCTCCTCTTCATCTTTTACATTGAGACAGGGTGTCATGTAACTCAGACTATTTTAGCATTCACTGTGCAGCAAAAGATGACCCTGAACTTCTAAGTCTCCTGTTCCCATTTCCCGAGGGCTGAGATAACAGGTATGTGCTTTCACAAATGATTTATATGATACTGCAACTTAAACCCAGGGTTTCTAGCTTGCTAGGCAAGCACTCTACCAACTGAGCTATATACAGAGCCCAGAGTGACATCTTTTATTTGTTTTGTTTTGATTTTTCTCGCTAACTCTGCCTACTTTCTCTCATCAAAGAAATACAAAATGAAACTACTTCAATAATTTAGCATATCTCAGAAATAATGGTTAAGATAGAAAACAATTAATACTAGCATAAATGTGTGGGAAGCAGAACATTTGTCCTCTTGATGATAATACCAACTGCTGCAGTCACTGTGGAGATTAGTTGGGAGGTTATTCAAAATGTTCAAATAGAGCTACCATATGATCAAGTTATAGCACTCTTGGACTTATTCCTACTACAAAGATGTTTTGCTCATCTATGTGCCTAACTTCTCTGTTCACAATAGCCAGTAAAAGAAAGCCTAGACATCTATCAAAAGACAAAACCATGGTACATTCACACAATAGAATAGAATGCCACATGGAAACCCACTTTTGTAGATGATTCATAAAAGATTTACATATATATATATGAATAGTTTTCTTTCTTGATTATTTCCTTAGCTGTAAAGAAGTTAGTTTTTTTAATTATGAGGTCTCACTTGTCAATAATTGACCTTATTTCCTGGGTAAATGGAGTCCTCTTCAGAAAGTCCATGCCTATACCTAGATTTTACAGTGTACTGCCTATGTTTACTTCTAGAAATTTCAGTTCTGAGGTTTCAAGTTCAGATCTTGATACATTTGGATCTCATTTTTGTTAAGGATGATAGATGGTATAATTTTATTCCTCTCCATATGGGAATTGAGTTTCCCCAGTACCATTTGTTGAAGATGCTGTCTTTTTTCTATATTATTTGTTTCTATGTCAAATACCAGATTGCTGCAATAACTCCAAGTGTTTTTCAATAATGGAATTAATAAATTTAATATATTCAAATACCATATAGCAATGATAGCTATAGCTAAATAGGCTATTGCATACAAACCTCACAAAACAGTATTGGGAAAGAATCCTAGTTAAAGAATACATACTCTATGTTCCATGTAAATAAAGTTCAAAATCAGACAAAATTAGTTTGTGGTATGTTTAAGATTGTGTGAAAGATTACTGTTGCTGCATATTTGGGCTTTCTTAGCACTTGTAATGGCTGTTCTTCTGATCTTAGATGGATGATCACATTTTGTTCACTCTTCTGCATGTATGTCCTAACTCATAAAAATGCCACTAAAATACAACTTTCTTCACCTTTATTTCCTGTGATACATGAAGATTTTATGTATGCTTATATTTCTTGTCATCATCTCTGTGGTCACTCTACTGCAACTTAAGAAACTGTTATAGATGGGCAATGGTGGCACATGCCTTTAATCCCAGCACTCGGGAGGCAGAGGTAGGCAGTTCTCTGTGAGTTCGAGGCCAGCCTGGTCTACAAGAGCTAGTTCTAGGTAGGCTCCAAAACTATAGAGAAACCCTGTCTCAAAAAACCAAAAGAAAAAAAAGAAAAAAGAAAAAAGAAAAAAAGAAAGAAACTGTTATATACTTTTGCTTTTAAATGAAGGAGTTAAATTTTAGGGTATTTAGAAATCTACCTAATTGATCTCCTATGATTCTAAAACATGCAGAAAGGTTTAGTCATATTCTGCTTCTCATTCTAAAATAATTTAATTCCCATGAACTATTCACTTATAGTTTCTGAGGTCAGAGATAGATGATCTGAGTTATTTAGAATACTCAAATGATTCCAAAATTTGTTTTGTTTTCAAGAAAACCTCTTAGGTGCATTAATGTATAACTAGTTTTGTTCTTAAAATCCTTTTGGTAATTTACTTTGAATATTGTACTTATCAGGCCTCATTGAAGATATTTGCTAATATTTATTATATTCCTCAGAAGTCTTTAGTTATATCTTATTTATATTTAAACAAATAAAGCTTGCCTAAAGATCAGAGTGCAGAGTTAGCCACTGGAGGCCAGGTACTGGTGGCACACACCTTTAATCCCAGGACATGAGAGACAGAGGCAGGCAGATCTCTGTGAGTTCAAGGTCACCCTGGGCTACACAATATTGAATCTTTCTAAGAGAGAAACATAGCTCACACAAAGGTAATCCTAGCACTTGGGATCACATGCCTTTAAACCCAGCATTAGAGGTAGAGACAGGAGTAATATGGTTGGGTGGAGAGAGGAATATAAGGCAGGAAGAGACAGGAAACAGTTGCAATCTGAGGTTTGGTGGAGACAGATGGATTCCAGAGATATAGTCTGAGGACAGAATTGCCCCTATGGTCTGAGCATTGGTAGATCTAAGAACTCTAGTTCTAGTGGCTGGCCACCCTGCTTCTCTGATCTTCAGCATTAACCCATATACCTGACTCTGATTATTAATACCAATTAGAATTCATGGTACAGAAGCCTATGGGGTTTTTTAAGGTAGAAATTACTTCCACACTGTAATCCTTTTCACCCACTCAACACACACTTACTGTGTACCTACTAGTTGTACGGTGGGGGTTGACAAGAGTTGGATATGGTGTCTGTGTCCTTGAGATCAACAGTCTAAGTGGTAGGCACCACTCATCTAATTACACCCCAGTGTCTGTTGGGAATTACAATAGAGATGCAAGGCTTTTTAAAGTTTATAAATCTGAGAAGGTTCAAAGATTTTGAAAGATATGAGAAGAGGCACAGGTCCTTGACTTAAGCTTATTTGTAGAAAAAAAAAGGTACTTCTATAAAGAATGAGAGGAGGGTGCTGGCATAAGTGGATATCAACATGTAGAAGAATGCAAGTAGATTCATATTTATCGCCATGCACAAAACTCAAGTCCAAATGGATGAAAGACCTCAACATAAAACTGGTGTAAGAGGTCCTTCTGTCTATGTGTTGCTTTTTTTGGTTAATGAAAAAAGAAATGCTTTGAGCTGAGCCTATGGTAGGGAAGAACACAACTAGGCAGAGAAAGCTAGGCTGTATAAGAGGAAAAGGAAGGTAGAGTCAGAGAGACACCATGGAGCCACCACTGGAGATAAATGTGTTGAAACTTTACTGATAGGCCATGACCTCATGGTGATATACAGATTGAAAGAAATGGATTAAATTAATATGTGTTAGCCAATAAGAAGCTAGAGCTAATAGGCCAAGCAGTGATTTAATTAATATGAATTGATTATTTTGTGTGTGTATTATTTTGGGTCTAAGTAGCTGGGCAACCAGGAACCAATAAGCGGCTCCCTTCTCCAACAAATTGGTGCCAATGTGGTGGACTAAAATCTATGTAAAACCTGAGAAAGCTTGAAAAGGAATAAAGAGCTGCCTGGCTTATAAGATAGGTCAGCCCTTAGGTGGGCGGAATAGACAGAACGGAAGTTCTGGGAGGAGAAGAATGGAAGTGAGCCAGTTGCCATGAGGCCCCCGCTGCAGAAGGAAGTACCGTAGAACCTTGTGGGTAAGTCACCCACCTCGTGGTGACATACAGACTTTTATAATGGGTTAGTTTATGAGGCGAGGGCTAGCTGGGAAAAGACTAAAGATAACGGGCAAGACAGCATTTAAATGAATCCAGTTTGTCATGTGGTTATTTCGGGTGCCGGCGGCGGGCCAGCGGCTGGCAGCTGGGGAACACAACATGCACCTCTCCTCTCTCCTATTTTGCAACAAAGAGACAAAAAATCATGTTGTACGTAAGAAAAGGACAATTAGGTAACATATTCTTTTTAAATTATATTTTTATTATTTAAAACAATTTTAAAATTTAAATATAGTTTGATCATATTCTTCCTGTTACCTAAGTCCTTCCAGATCCTTTACCCCCTTTCCACCCAACTTTAAGTTATTTCTCAAAAGATCAGACAAAAACTCAATATAATGGCAAAAGCTACTAAAACCAAGAAAACAAAATTAAACACCATGTAAAAAGAAATAATAATGATAATAATAATAATAATCCCACCAAGCCATAACCAAATAAAGGCACACAGAGAAAAACTGTGATGTCCACTATATGTTGGTCAATTTTTCCTGAACATGAGGTCTATCCTGAATGGCTGATAGCTTAACACTCCTTAGCCAAAAACAAAGGCCACATTTTGGCCCCAGGGATGATGATTCTCCAACTCAGAATCAATGGCAATGAAGCAGGGCCATGCATTTTCAATAGGAGACATAAATTCAGTTTGATTCACAACAGTTTGTGATGATTTTTCCCAAGTTATTTTTATATTAAGGCATGCTTGAAAAATTTCAACTCATATTTAGGTTTAAATTTCCCAGACTTAGTAATTAATTGCTGCAGTAATGAGTTCTTATGTCTTAATTTGGTCTGCTCCAGATGTTAACATCTAGTTCATTCTCTCCCCTTCTGTGTCTCCTTATAAATAGTAATTTGTAAATGTTCAGATTTTGTTGTACATTTTTGTTGTACATTGCGGGAGGGAAGAACAAGAGAACAGTAAGAGGTGGGGTGGCCAAGAAGCTTAGAGTACCAGCTTCCATGTTAATTTGACCAACTGTCTTTATTTTGCAGTACTGGTAGGTTGCACTTAGTGTTTCCTGCATAGTGAGTAGGTGATAGCCCTAGCCCTGGCCAACATGTCTCTTGAAGAGAAGCTAGAAAACATCGAGTTTTCACCTTAACAGAAATCCTAACCTTCCTTGTTCAAGGGTGCATTCCAGAATGACATGCATTTGGGGCTTCTAGTGTTCTTTCCCCAGTGCAAGGCACAGTACTGGAGGTCCTCTCTGAGTGGTAAATAAAATCCCCATGGCAAAGTTGGTATGCTGTACCAAAATCAACAGACTCCCTTCCACTCATTACTTTTGAAACAGGGAATGAGCCCCATCCTATAAACTAGCACAACTGAATAACTGTTAGGAAAAACTTGGCTTATACATCCAAGCCAATAAAGCAACACACTGATAGAGTGCATTAATAAGAACCTGCATCTTAAGCCCAGCTGGTGAGCAGCTGGATGGCAGCTGACAGATCTGGGATTGTTCTCCAACAGATATCAGAGACCTCACTCGAGGGCAGTGGTTCCCACATTTCAGTATGCATGGGAATCATCTAAAGTGATTGCTGAAGATGCTGGTTCCATGGCCAGGGGCCTAACAATTTTGAGACAGAGGATCTGGGCTAGGACCCAGAAATCTGCTTTTTAGTGAGCAGCCTCAGGTGATTCTGGGGTGGTAGAACCACATTTTGAGAAGCACTGCTCCCAGAGCTACTAATACCATCAGCATTCAAGACCCTTAGCAGCTGAAAAAGATAAATAAGCTTTCAACCAATCTTTCCACTTGGTTTTTGACAGCCGAGTCCAATCCACAGCTGGTAAATAAGTTAGATAATGACCACGGATAGGTTTGATCCCTTGGGACAGAATGCTTAAAATCATTTGGGGACCTCTGTTTCTTCCCCATCAATAAGAGGGTTGGAAGGCAGCCATAGACTGAGCTGGAAATCCAGCTGGCACAAAAACTGGAAGACAATCCTCAGTGAGGCCTGGGTTCAATATCTAACTCCTAAACAGCTTGGCTGTCTGCCTGTGCTGTGCAGTCAATCTCCAATTGATACAATGCTTTGATAACCTGAAAAGCATGGGTTAAATCTAGAAATTGTAAGGAACTCGGATAAAAGTCCCAAGACCTAAAGTTTAGTCCCCAAATGGCATAGAGGTTCGATGATATTTGGGAATGAGTTTAATTCTCGAATGGTAAGAGTTTTGGATGTCAGGAATGAAGTCTGGGTTCAATCTCTTGTCATTAAATAAGCCTGGAAGTCCAGCCTAAAGTCTGGTTTCAATCGTCAGATGGTAAAGAGTTCAAATGACAACAATGGTTTCTAGGTTCAAGTGAAAGCTGGCAAACAGCTTGAAATAAGCTCAAGCTCTGGGTTCAATCTTGAAATGTTAAGGGTTTAGATAATTTTCATGAAGAATGAGTTCAGTTTCAAGGATTCTAAAAGTCTAGATGAGGTCGCTAAGAATCTACACAAGACCTTTAGAGATCATTACAGTCATGATCCACACAGGAAGGGCTTTAGATAATGGCTGCTCCTCTTATATCAGGAATGCTGGTGCCCAGATAGCATTGCTCTGGTGCTATTGTTAGCTAATGTAGAAAGAAGCCTGAGTTCCAGCCACAGAGTAAGAAAAGTTGTATTCCAGTACTAGGTCAGGAGCTAATCCTGCAAGAGAGTTATGTGACTTCTACACATACACAGCTGTGGAGAATGGTGCGGCACCAGGAACGGGAATATGATGTTTGGAAAGTGGGGCTCTTCTGCCAGGGCTTTTGCTGACAGGACAGCTGTTTTATATGGCTGAGAGAGCAGATGTCTGAAAAGCATTGAAATCTATGATGTGTGGCCCTAAGTGGGATGACAGTTGGCATCACTGCATAAAATCTTGTTCTTACTTTTGCAGCTTCACTAACAATCTTTTTTTTTGATTATTCTGATTTATCAACAAACACTGTTTTCTGGAAACTTTTAAAAGCATTCTAAAATAGTCAAGAAGTAGACCACTCTCGAAACACATAACAATCTACGAAGCTCTTAGGGACAAGCATGGAACTAAATTCCTTGAAGAGAAAACAAAATCTAAGTCATGACTATAAATGAGTGTTCTTCCTGAATATCCTTATTCTTGAACCTGGCAAAGGAAGGTTACTATATAAAATGGTTTATACCACAGGTATGTATATCTATCATAGTGTCCTGTGCCTCTTAAATCCATACATGCTCTGAGGGATACCTTTAAGGGATACCATATTTAAACCTTCTGGAACATATTAAAATGTGTTTGAGACATGGCTGTTGTGATGATATAGCTAACACTTATCTGGCACAGTTTAATAGATAACATTAAGTCACTTGCGGTAGGTATCACATAATTAACCTGAAGTTAAAACCACAGTCATGCCAGGTACTGTATGAAACATTTCGTTGCACTAGTGTATTTAATCCTTCATGCCACCCTATAAAGTTAGTGTTCTTATTATTATCATTTTATAGATGAGGTAACCAAGTCATGGGTGTTAAAGCATCAGTACATTTATCCCACCGTCTTTCCCAAAGATAACAGAACAACCACACACTCCAGACTCTGCAGTTGCTACAATCATGTGATTAAATTTACCAACTGGAACCTGGAGCCTGTAAATAGAAGTTACAAAACCCCTTTGAGCCTAGACTTTAAAAAATTGGGGATACTCCTAACATTCCTTTTTATAGCCGTGACAATAGTAAGCTTGGAGACCAGTCCTTTTTTTTCAGATCTTTTTTTTTATTAAATTTAAAAGAAAAATTTACATTTACTCCCCTTGTCCCAGGCCCTCCCGCTCCCCCACTACCCCACTGCCCTCCCCCTGCTTCCTTAAGATGGGGCAGGGTACCCTTGGAAAGCCCAAGACCCTCCCCTCTCCATCTCTGTCTAAGAAGGTGTGCATCCATATAGAATAGGTTCCCCAAAAGCCAATACATGCAGAAGAGATAGGTCCCTGTGCCATTATCATTGGCTTCTCAGTCAGACCCCTTTGACAGCCACATCCAGAGAGTATGGTTTGGTCATATGCTCATTCAGTCCTGGTCCAGCTGGATTTGATGAGCTCTCAATAGATCAAGCACACTGTCTCAATTGGTAGGCCAGTCCCTCACGGTCCTGACTTCCTTGCTCCTTAAAGACAATGTAATAAGATGTAGGATATTGTCTAACATGTCTCAGACTCTAAACAATAAACAAATCTGTTTTTCTTTCTTTTCTTATTTTGGATTTTGAAGAGAGTTTCACTGTCTAGTCTGGCTGTCCTTGAACTCACTTTGTAGAATAGGCTTGCCTTGAATTCAGAGACCGGCCTGCCTTTGTCTCTGCCTCCTGACTGCTGGTATTAAAGGCATGTGCCACTACCACCTGGCTAGGAGTAAATCTAAATTTTATAAGGTATTTGGTAATCCTAAAATACTACAGACTAGATATGTATTATTATGTTAATACCACTAGGAAGGAAAAATGCTCAAATGAATAATGACCCCCAAGTGAGTATAAAACTAGTCAATACATTTCCCCTGTATTCCAGAGATGCTGAAACATGATGAAATAGTAGGACTTAGCTTCACCAGTATCAGCACTTGGGGAACTGCAAGAGGTCCCAACACATTAAAGATAGGGCAATGACAGCTTTAAAAAGGAAAACAACCACAGTTGACTGGAACTCATGAAAAATATTTAGTTCCCCCAATTCATATTGATACTTTAAAAAAATGGTTAGCTCTGAATGATAATAGAAAGTCAATTCAGTATCTTGAGGAAAAGGAATCAATCATTTATGTCATCTTCCCTATGCTAACTGTACCAATGAATAACCAGTAAATGAGGGGGAGGACATGTTTCTAAATTTATTATATCTGATAAATTAGAAAATAAAATTCCTGCACTAGACCCACCCAGAGAAGATGAGTTGTCTCTTAAAAACAAACAAACAGGTTGCAAGACATAGAGAAAAAAATTTGAATTGACCAGCAACAGTCTTCTGGCTGTATAGCTTTCAAAGTGCCAGAAGGTACTATGCAACCTGCCTGGTGGTCAAAGACATAAGTGGTCCTACCCAGTGTTGGACGTTTTATACTATAAAATCAACCTGCCAGGCAAGGCGTGCCCACTGGTGCAATAGTGACATGACATGGTGGGAGGTAACCAACAGCTTTCTGATTGAATTACCTACTCAACTTAAAATCTGTTTAAAAAAAAAAAAAGAAAAAAAACATGGTTGGGAGATTATTGGTCCTCATGAGGAACCCATTGCTGTTTTCCTAAACAGTTATATAGTCAAAATGCCTTCTAAATAATTGTTTTTAAACAGTTGTACAGCACTCATACTTGGTCAAAAGATCTTGAACATTAGAAAGTGGTTAATGCAGAAATTCAGTCAAGTGCTGAGAATAAGTGACTGTGAGAGTTCAGCTATAGAGAGAATGTCTAAGCTGATCCTCCTCCCTACATGTCTCATTGAACGGGAGCCAGAGGATGGAAGGGAGTGCTGTGAAATGCTGTCTTCTGTACATGGAGTGCCTGCTGCACATTTGACCTCAGAGCAGCTGTGGTTATCTGCCCACCACAGCAAAAGGGTTGTTGAGCTACAAATCTGGAACAGATGAGGTCCCAGCCTTAGGTGAGGAGCTATAGGCAGGCAATGGCAGCAATGGGGTGGGAGACAAACACTTTTTTGGGGATGTGGTTACTGGTAGAATCTTTTTCCTTCTTCAGACTGTTGAAGCTCACCCTTCAAAGCCATAGCGGGATCTGAAACTCTTGTTCTGGTGCGGGACAATTCTGTCAATCATGTTTTAAATAAATGGTGATTGGCCAGGCAGGAAGTATAGGCGGGAAAACCAGACAGGAAGTAGGTGTGGCGCAAGGAGAACAGGAGAAATTGGGAAGCAGGAAGCTTCCCTGGCATTCCTGCACAGATCTCCAAGGAAGCAGCATGTGTCCCTGTCCCAGCTGAGAAAAGGTACCGGCCATGTGCCTGGCATGGATGGGAACAATGGGTTAATATAACTTATGGGAGCTAGTAAGAAGCCTGAGATAATGGGCCAATCAGTTAATAACCTAATGTAGACTCTCTGTGTGATTTTCTTTGGGGCTTGCTGGCTGCGGGGTACTGGGCAGGACAGAAACCCCAACGAGCATGCCCCGAATGTTACAGTTCTATTTATCTATTTACGTATTGCCCTTCTGCAGTAGACTGGTGCAATGCAGGTTCTGAAGAAAAACAATGAATCTGCTTGGGGAGATCTCCTTGACTATTCCAAGGTCACAGAAGCTTAAATGTGGTTCCTAATTAAAATTTGTGGAATTCTAAGCCAGGTACAGACACTCATATACTTTGCTCTTCTCCTCTAACCCTTAGCAATAGCCTATCAATCCATGTCCTTTTCTATCAAACCAGTTTGATCTGGCTTACAAGCTTCTTTTATTTATAATTAATTAATCAATAATAAAGGGTGATGGCTCTTGGCTATTAATTCAGCAATGTGTTTGAAATCTACTATATTTTTAAAAGCTAAAACAGTTTTGGGTTTCGTTTGTTTGGTTTTTGGTTTTCAAGACAGGGTGTCTCTGTAAAGTTTTAGAGTCTGTTCTGGAATTTGATCTGTAGACCAGACTGACTTTGAACCCACAGAAATCGGCCTGCCTCTGCCTCCCGAGTGCTGGGATTAAAGGTGTGCAACACCACCAGACTCAATAAAACAGTTTTAAAGTGTGTATTAGTTACTCTTCTGTTGCTGTGAAGAGATACCATGTGGGGGTGGGGGTGGGCGAAAGTGAAAGGGGGAGGGAGAAGGGAGAAGGGAAGGACTGGGGAGACCTTGGTGGAGTGGGAGGGTGGAGATGGAGGAAGGATGGATATTGGAGAAGGGAATAAGATATCTACATTAAGGGAATCATTTTAGGATTGGCAAGAGACTTGTCTTTAGAGGGGATCCCAGGTGTCCACAGAGATGTCCCCAGCTAGGTACTTGGGCAGCAGAGGAGAGGGTGCCTGAACTAACCTTGTCCCATAGTCACATTGATGAATATCTTGATCATCACCATAGAAATTTCTCCCGATGGATGGAGATAAAGAGACCAACATTCACATCAGAGCAAGGGACTGAGCTCCCAAGGTGCACTCGAAGAGCAGAAGGTGGGAGAAGATGAGCAAGGAAGTCAGGACCGGGAGGGGCTGGTCCACCAACTGAGACAGTGTGCCTGATATATTGGGAGCTCACCAAATCCAGCTGAACCAGGACTGAATGAGCATATGACCAAACCGGAATCTCTGAATGTGACTGCCAATGGGGTCTGACTGAGAAGCCAATGATAATGGCATGGGGACCTATCTCTTCTGCATGTATTGGCTTTTTGGGAACCTCGTCTATATGGATGCACATCTTCTTAGGCCGGGATGGAGTGGGGAGGGCCTTGGGCTTCCCACAGGGCAAGGTACCCTGCCCCCTCTTAAGGAAGCAGGGGGAGGAAGGAGGGGTAGTGGGGGAGCGGGAGAGCCTGGGACAAGGGGAGGAAGTGTAAATTTTTGAATGAAAAATAAAAGAATATGAGAGAAAAAAAAGAGATACCATGACCAAGGCAACTATTATTAAAGAAAACAATTTGGAACTTGTTTGCAGTTTCAAAGGATTAGTCCATATAACCATCATGGTGGGAAGCAGACAGGCTTGACTTTGGGACAATAGCTGAGCACTTTACATCTGATCTGCAGACACTAAGCAGAGCGGGGTGGGGGTGGGGCAGAGGGAGAGAGCTTGGTACGGGCTTTTGAAACCTCAAAGTTTACCTTCAGTCACACAAGACCATGACCTCTTCCAACAAGGTCACACCTATTCCAAACAGTTGCACCAACTGGGGACCAAGCACGTAAATGTATATGCTCATGGGGTCATTCTCACCAACTGGGGACCATGCACATAAATATATATGCTCATGGGGTCATTCTCACCAACTGGGGACCAAGCACGTAAATGTATATGCTCATGGGGTCATTCTCATTCAAACCATCGCAACGTGAGGTGCGAGAAAAGCAACTCAAAATAACATTTTAATAATTGTATTAAAAGGACTTGTCTAATATTAAACTCAGAAGAGCAATGGAGAAAAAGTGAAATGAGGGCGGGGGAGGAGACATGCTATCAAGAGTTCTAATGTGGTGTAAGTGTCAGAGTTGCCAGGATATCAGAGCTAAGGAGAAATAAACATTAAGAGGCTCATTACAAGATGTGTGCAAGCATGAACGCCAGTCTGTAGCATCAGCCATCACAGAATAGTGGCTACTACTTCAAGGGAGAGAGGAAACAGGATCTAGTAGGAACACAGAGGAACAAGCACAGGCTAAAACTTCTACACAAGACCATAATAATTCCCTTGGAAAGCCTTAAATCTGTTTTGAAAGGTTGTCAACTGACAGAATCAGGCCCACCCATATCATGTTAAAATCGTAAAATTGAATCATATCTACAAACACCTTCATAGTAATACCTGGATTAGTATACAAATAAAGAGCTTGGAACTTTAGCTTTGTGAAACCAACACATTAAAAACATCTTCAAGTATAAAACAGCATAATCATATTTATAGTCTAAAACAGCTGCATAAAGACATATGCATTAAATTTTAACCCATGGTGATGAGCCTATTTTCTGCTGGAGAGGCTTGCAGGCAGTAACCTGGTTAGGAGGTCGTTTAAACAGCATTTGCACGACAATGTACATAAAGCAGAAAAATTATCTGCTCTATGGAACAGGGTGGGTACCGAAACAGAGAATACTAAAATCATCACCCACTGCCATCTCTGGGCACTACAAGTGTCTTTTGTTTTCTATGTATATGAAGGAAAATCTTAAATTAAAAAAAATTATTTTTCTATCATTCAAAAAAATGATTGCCTCCAGGGAGAAAAGAATCTGAATTGAAGAACACAAGCCTTTAAATGTATTTATAGATTTCGTTTGCAAATTTGTAGCAAATTAGCTAATATGTAACATATTTGAGAAACAGATACAGGAATATTCATAATATTGTCCTCTATAATTATTATATTTATTTTTAGAATAAGAATTTAAATGATTGTAGCTTATAAGTTATTTTAAATTCCTGCACAAAAACATTTGAATTTATGCCATAAATAGGTGAAACCAATTTTTCTCTTTAATCTCCCAATTATAGTTTGTAGTTCTCACTTATGGCTCAGATCTTCTGTAATTTATTTTCACGTTGAACAACTAGATTTAAATAGCAGTTTCATAGCTTGCTAGCTTTGCAACCACAGGATAAATGACTTCAGTTTTGAGCTAAGCTTCATTTTTCTAATCTATAGACAGTAGTCTGTCTCATACTCTCTTACTGTAATAATCAACTATAATAAGATATAATATTATATACATAGTCTTGCATACAAGTGCTGAGTGCATATGGGATTATTTCTATGCTGTAACACAACTATCTTTTTCTGTTTTATTTTCTCTTTTAGAGGAAAATATTGGCATGATACATTTTTTGTTTTCATAACACCTAGCACAGTGATAGACATTTGGATAATTGTAAAGGAATCTTGGAAAATGCTCATTTCCCCATCTTCTCATGGTACTGGCCTTCTGAGCCCTTAACTCACTTCCGTTGGTAGAGCCCTTCTGAGAATATACATATGTGGCCATTTTTAGGCTTCCTGGAACCAAGAGAGGTTAGAAATTTATGATGTACTCTATATTTAAAATTCATAAACCATCTAGGAAGTTAGTATAAAACTGTAATAGATCAGTTTTAGAAACAAGCCAGTGAAAAATATGTGATCCAAGTTTTACTACAGTGTCTTTGCTAATGTAGGTAATGGTCCATATAAAGAACATTCACTCACTCATCTAGACATAATTAAAACATGGAAACTTTATAAATTAAAACTCAAGCCTACAGCCATGCAACATTAAGCCTGAACGTTTAAGTGCAAAAGTTAAGAGAGATAATTTTCTCATATTATTTATGACTGGCAACCCAATTCACATGATGCTGTTATTACATTTGCTATTTACTACATGACTCAAAAGTTCTGAAAGATCCAAACCCTTCCCCCAGCCTTACAAGTACACTAGTCTTGAAATATGGGGATCAGGCAAAGTGGAATATAAAGGGGTGAAATTTTTAGTCACGAAGTTAATTTCCTCACTCATTTATACCCTCTAGGCTTAAGACACCAACTAAGTTGAAGAAGGGAGATTCAAAGATGAAGTGATAAGGAGCGTAGTTCTCCAAATCCTTACAGTTTAAGAAGAAGGCAGAAGATACGTGTAAATATTTATAGGAAGTATAAAGCTAAATGACCAGGTCTAATTCAATTCTTACAGAGTAGCAGGAAGATGTCAATTCCCCCATTGGATCCCCACCACTGGCTCCTGAGTGCTCATCAATGTGTCGGGGCCCTCCTGAGCATAATGAAAATACTATTGGGATTTTACAGAATAGAGAGAGAATGATGACAAATGAAAAGTACTAAGAGGAGCATTTATGATAATGTTTAAGAAGCAGATAAGTGATGAACATGTTAAATATTTTTAAATGTTTTTTATATGCATTCTTATGACAATATCTTGCTTGGATTTTCCTTTATTGTAAGACTTAGGGAATTTATTTTCTTTTATTGTAAGACTTAGGGAATTTGAGTTAATTGTTCAAAATTTTAAAGCTGTTGGTTTCATTGTATCCTATTTACGTCCATTAGTCATCCCAGGAAATGAGTTATTATTTCAATAAGAAAATCTTTTTTCTAAATAAGGCCCAAATTTGTGAGATCTTTATAAGGAAAAATATGTAATTTTTACTTTACAAGTAAAAAGTTAAGAATGTGGTTGACAGTTGGAGCAGACTGAGGGCACTGGGATTTATCTCTACTACATGTACTGGCTTTTTGGGATCCTATTCTTTTTGGATGTATACCTTGCTCAGCATATATGTAGTAGGGAGGGCTCAAGAGTATTTCTGAGGTAATCATGAGGTATGATCCATTTTGCTACTAAAAATAGGCTAATCATAAGCTATTGTTAAGGATGACTATTTCTTAGTTTTATTTGTATTTAGCTTTATGATAATATATCCTGACTTTTTATACTTATAAATAACCTGAAGAATAAAGACAAAAATTATGCAGCTATATATCAATGGAATCATATCAGGCTTGCCTCAGAAATTCAAATTCTTGCTGAAGATAGATCCTCTTTCATTCCTACGATGATAGTTTCATTGGAAGTCAGGGATTCCTCCATGCTATGAAGAGGAATTGCCAGTAGCTTGGAGCTCATTCACACAATACACTATTGACCTACTTCTGCTTCTCAGCCATGTGGCTTTAGGTAAGTTACATGCTCACTCTGGGTCTCTGTTTCCTCACCTATGAACTGAAAACATAGAATGACTCCTGAGGTCTTTTCCAGAGAGAGAGTAATATATACATTATATATATAATATACATATATATATGTATATTAGAATGATAACATAAAAGGAGGCTAGAGGGAATCTGCTTTATCTTCATTCAGTATGACCAGACCCTGCTGGTAGCCGACTCACGTTGCTGCAAGTCCAAAAAGTTTGTAGGTCCTGGTGTCTGTGCTTAGTACCAGAAATCCTACCAATAGGTGCTTCTCAAAGATCAGGGTTTACCTTTGTGAATAAATATCATAGAATTTTAATGTGACATAAACAACACAGGCAAGGCTAATGCTTTTAGAAATAACAACTAGATGAAGGAGAAATGGTCAGTCTCTTGACTCTAAGAATAATTTGTTTTTAAAGTATACATATATATTTATTTATTCATTTAGTGTATGTGTGTGTGTGTGTGTGTGTGTGTGTGTGTGTGTGTGTGTGTGTGTGTGTGTTTGGGTACATACACTTCATGGACATGCGTGAGAACAGAGGATGACTTTTGGGGAGCAGGTTATCTCCTGCAAATGATACCAGCAAGTACAAGTTCCATACAACTAGATAACAGAAGAATCTGAACTTTTATCAATATTTTCCCTACACAAAGAAAAGCTTCAGAATAGAGAAATATTAATGAAATGACATCAACACCAGGGATTAGTAGTGATAATAGACTCAACACACAAATCCATTTTCATGATGGTTGTTAATCAGCATAAGGCAGAAAGGTACTTAGTCTCTCAGAAAAGCACTTATTTTAAAAAATAGTTATTACCTGACAAACTTATACTATGTTCTCAACATTGTTTTTGTATTTCATGCATGTCTGATAATTAAGCTTTGCAACCAATATTTACAAGTAGGTATTACTAGTCTCACTTTGCCAATTAATAATCTAAAGCTCAGAGTAATATTAATGCTATTGAGACTTAATGCGTTGAGACTACTTTAATTCTAATCAAGTCTACTGAATAAAGTATGTTTCTCTGTATCTAGCTATAATTAATTAATAATATTTATTTATGGAGCTGGAGAAGTGGTTTAGAAGAAGTTCTCTTGCAGAGGACCTGAACTTGGGTCCTAATACCCACATCAAGGGACTCAACCATCTGTTAACTCAGCTCCAGGAAATCTGATGCCTTCTTCTGGCTTGTGTGGGCAACTGCACTCATGTGTCCATCCATCCCTACATAAAGACATACACACAGACATAATTAAAGTAATAAAATTAAATATGTTAAAAGAATATTTCAATTATATGTAGGCAAGACAGCTACTAAATATCATTAAGACATTAATTTCCAGGCTGAATGCATTACCAAATGTTTCACAAGTGAAATGGAGGTGTCTCCTCTAGAAACTGGGTGGGAAACATGTTTAAAAGGCTGATAGGAACAAGGGAATGGGGGTAATTCGGCAATAATTCTGACTTAAGCAGAGTTGAAGAAGACCTCAAAGCAGAAACAAGTCACCAAAGTAAAAGTAGGAGTGAGAGCAGGTGAGCTCCTTTCTTTTCTCCACTCTTCTACTCAAATCAAAACTGCAGGGCTGTCATCTCTAGCCCAGTGTTATCAAAGAGGCATCACACAACAATTGATGGGAGCAGATGCAGAGACCTACAGCCAAACACTAGGAAGCATCAGGGAATCCTGTAGATTGTATGAACCAGAGGAGTCAAGGTCACTACAAGAACACTCCTTACAGAATCAACTAAGTAGGATCCATAGGGGAAGCAACAATCACAGACTCTGTATGAGTCTGAGCTATGTACTCTGCATATAAATTATGATTATGTCTCTGGGTGTTCTTGTGGGACTCCTAACAGTGGAAGCTGGAGGAAAGGTGTCTCTGACTCTTTTGCCTGCTCTTGGAACTTTTTTCCTTATACTGGGTTGCCTTGTCTAGTGTTATTGTAACTTGTTATGCCATATTCAGAAGGCCTGCTCTTTTTATGAAGTAAAATGGAAGAAGAGTGGATCTGGAAAAGAGGGAAGGCAGAAGGAGAACTGGGAAGAGTGGACGGAGGGACAACAGTTGAGATGTAAGGTCTGAGAGGCTAGGTGAATAATCTCTAGCCTGTCTTCACCGCCTTCTTCATAACTCTACTGCTCGTTCCAGGTGGCTAGTGGCAATGAGAACATCTTCAATGGCATCTATTTCCTGTTTACCTGTGTTTTGATCATTAATCTATAGAGCAAATAATAATGAAAACATTGGCAAGTAGGTATAGAGAAAATAATCAAATTTCTATAGGAAAATAATAATCTCTCAAGGCTCAAGTAGACATTCTATGTCTAATAATACCTTTATAAGCAATAGCAGCATTTTAATGTTTTCCATGATGATGAACATTTTGAGGAACAATTCTCAACTGGATTTATAACTTCATGGTTTGCTTGTCTTGATTGTGTGTTAGTCACATTATTTTCCAGTCACACCTGGTGTGCATTTTTGATGTAGGTGGGAGTGGCTGGACAGTGAATTTATGGTCTACTCTACAGCACAAAGTCACATTCTCACGCTGGGTCTGTTTCCTAACCTGTGAGCTGAAAAAGTAGGCTGAAAAAGTAGACTAAATGACTGGGTCATTTGTAGGACAAGAAAGCTGGAGTCCCTGGACCACAAGCTCCTACTGACTCTTTTGGGATTTCTCAGTAAAAAAAAAAAATGAGAGTTTTTTCATTATCAATAGTTTTATTTCCCAACCAAAAGGAATTCTCTATTTTGGGTATTTCCCCTTGAACAGATGTAGAAGTGGAGGCCTTGGGCCTCCAAATGGTTTAGGGTTTCTGTTTCCTATCAAACGAGATAACTTTAAGATTCCCTTTAGAGTCACAGTTTGTTTACCACCATGATTTTTTGTCACAAATAATACTCTGGGGAGAATATAACAGTATCCTAAACTGACATACAACTTAAAAAGAAAATAAGCTAAGTCAAAAGTCTATCTGAGATTTTCATGTATTTTTTTTTTTTTTTGGTTTTTCGAGACAGGGTTTCTCTGTAGCTTTGGAGCCTGCACTGGAACTAGCTCTTGTAGACCAGGCTGGTCTCGAACTCACAAAGATCCGCCTGCCTCTGCCTCCCAAGTGCTGGGATTAAANGGTAATTCGGCAATAATTCTGACTTAAGCAGAGTTGAAGAAGACCTCAAAGCAGAAACAAGTCACCAAAGTAAAAGTAGGAGTGAGAGCAGGTGAACAATCCCTACCTATCACCAACCCATAGGCACCTCACACTCAACAACCACCGCTTTTCACCCAGTTAGATATAGTTCCACTCTCCAGGCTTGAACTAAAAGATACAGTCACCTCTGCCCACCTGACTTCAGTGATCCCAAGTTATTTCCAATCTCTGGCTCCAAACTACCCAGACATCCTCTTCCTGCTCCAACTCTGTCCATATCAGACTTAAAACAAACAAAAAAAGTTCACATGCCCAGATATCATCACAAAAATAGTAACAATATGAACTATTGAGTCACTGTCTTCTCTTCAAAATAGGTCAGGTCTACAGAACTGAAAATTATCTAAATGAACCCAAAGAATTTAACAAAAACAATCATAAACTTTATCAAAAATTAAAGAACACACACAGCCATATACACATACAGTCACACACATACACAGCTCAATGAAATTAAAGGGAACAAGACGTGGATATCTTCTACTATTCCTTTTCAATATTGTGCTCAAAGGACGAGCTGGGACAAGCAGAGAAAAGAAGTAAAGGGGTACAAATAGGGGAAGAAGTCAAGCTATCCCTATTTGCAGAGGCTATGATACATTCAAGATCTTAAAAATTCTACTAGAAAACTTCTATAAAAAAAGAACAAATTCAGCAATGTGGTAGGATATGTAATCAATTTTTACAAATCAATAGCTTTTTAAATACATCACCAACAAACACAGAAAAAGGGAAAATAGACACAATTATATTCACAATAGCCTCAAAGAATATCTATAAATAAATATAATCAAGGAAGCAAAGGCCTCTATGATGAAAAATTTAAACCTCTGAAGACATAAAAAAAGACACTTAAAAGAGACGGATATCCCTGTTCACAGATTAGTAGAATTAATATATTAAAATGATGATTTTGTAATTAGAAACAAAATCCCTGATTCATCTTTCACAGAGATAGGAAAAACATCCTAAAATTTATATGAAACCACAGAAGACTCCTATAGTAAAAACAATCTTGAACAAAAAGAACAATGTTGAAGAGATTATCATTCCTAATCTTAAGATATATTACAGAGTCATAGTAATAAAACAATATGGCACTGGTACAAAAAATAGGCATGTAGACCAACAGAGCCAAATTGAAGACCCAAATATTAGTACATATAACTTGAGTCATTTAGAATTTGACAAGATGATGAAAACATAAACTAGAGAAAAGAAAATATCTTTAACAAACGGTACTGGGAAAAATGGATGCCCACCTATAGAAGAATCATGAACTTTGCAGGTAAATGGATGGAACTACAAAATATACTGAGTGAAATAATCCAGAATCAGAAAGGCAGACATCACATGTTGTTCTCTCCCATTGGCGGCTACTAGATATAAAGCTTCAGACGTGAATACATATCTCTTAGTAATTGCAGAAACCCATCAAGTAGAACTAGACCGTTATCAGTATAGGGAGTGGGACAGCAACAGAGAGGAAGAGCAGGGAACAAGTGACCAGATCTGGAAAATATGGGGAAACAGAGCTCTAATTATGGAAGGGGACAAAAAGTTTTTGAAAAAGGAAGTAATATTGTAAAATAACAGTGAACATGTTTGAATAAATCATAAAAATACTATTATTTCTATTTACCTAAAATCCAACCTATAATACACATAAATCTGTGTATAAATATACATGATTTAAAGGAGTCTTTTTCATTGGCTGATGATGTTACTTCCAAGAGCCAAAGATTACCTAACAAAATTCCCAATACCAAGCATAAGAATCCCTCTTTTGCGTTGTTGGTCAGCAATGTTCAAGAGCCACAATAAACATTACAGGGCATTGCTGCTCCTCTTAGATAGCCCTCTAAAGCAGAAGGTAAAATGTTGTGGACTATTCCGTTACAGTATGTGAAGATGTGTCACTGTGGCTGGTTAAAAAAAAGCTAAACAGCCAGTAGCTAGGCAAGAGGTATAGGTGAAACTTCTGGATAAAGAGAGCTCTGGAAAAAAGAAAGGAAAAGTCACCAGTGGATATAGAGGAAACAGACATGCAGTAGGAGAGGTAAAAGCTACAAATCACATGGTAACACATAGATAAATAGAAAATGGGTTAATTTAAGTTGTAAGAGCAGTGGAACAAGCCTAAGATAAAGCCAAACTTTCATAATTAATAAGTTTCCGTCATTTTTTGTGACCCAGTGGCCCAAAGGAAAGTATGAGTAAGCATGCTTTCTGACATCCAGCCATGTATATCCACATAAGGCCTGAGAAAGCTAAAAAGAAAAAGAAAAACAAACAAGCAAACACACACACACACACACACACACAAACAGTTCAAAATGTGGAGTCAAACACAGATTCCTGGTGGTCTCTTGGGTAAACTTGGTATATAGAGACTGACTGCAGGCTAGAGCCAGCTGCCAGCACCATGAACTAAGCTGAGTCATGCTAGCAGCTGACATAGCAGTTTAAGATATGTCTCACACAATCCAAGAATTCTGCAAGTACTTAGTAAAGACAGATCCAGACAGGAAAAAACAAAACAAAAACAACAACAACAACAAAAATCCTCTAAACTTAGACAACACTGAGGACACTGAGACTTACATAGACCTAATATACATGGGAAAGTATAAAAAGACAAGATCTCCTGAGTAAAATGGGAGCATAGGGACATTGGGGGAGGG
>JAQHUG010000175.1:3080903-3092366 GCA_028555095.1 Dicrostonyx torquatus
CTCCAAGGCAAACCAGGCTTTAACTTTGCAGCTTCATGCAATGGCCTCTTTAGGCCTGCATTAAGGGACACCACTGATACGTGTCTGGCCTCAGTGGCTTTCCTTAGTCTCTGGGGAAAATTCCATAATTTCTTTCTTCTATCCTTAATTTTAGAACCATGTGACCAAAGCTTCCAATTTCTACTGCTTGTTGGGGGTGGAACATGGCACCCATGTTTAATACATCTTCTCTAATTTTCTGTTTTTGATTGTTACTTTTACTGCCTAATCTTGGCTATCTTTGAACTTTCTCTGTAGACCATGCTATAGAGGCCCTGAGCCTCAAACTCAGAGATCAACCAGCCTCTGCCTCTGGAGTGGTTATGTCGGGTATAAACTAGCCGGCATCTGGGAGCTGGGTGGTGGCAGGACACAGCCGCCCCTCATTGCTACATGCATATATATATATATATATATGTATTTCAATTGTATTTTAATAAATAAAGACTGCCTGAAGATCTGAGAGTAAAACAGTCCTACTGGTCAGCCTTACAGACCAGGTTATGGTAACACACACCTTTAATCCCAGTGGTGCATGGCTTTTATCCCAGCACTAGAGAGGAATATAAAATGGAGGGTGAGACAGATCTCAGATAGAATCTCATTCTAACATTCCTGAAGACAGGATTGCCATTTCGGACTGAGGTCGAGGTAAAAGCCAGTGGCTGGCTGTTTTGCTTTACAGATCTTCAGGTTGAACCCCAATTTCTGACCCTGAGTTTTTATTAATTGTGCTTCATATATAGACTAAAACATATATAATACAGTTTCCTTCTTCAGCCTCCCCAGTGCTGCAATTACAGGCATGAACTAACACGTGCTGCTAAAAGTGAAGTTTTCTTTTAAAATGACTTCTGTTCTTGCTTTAATTTCTTCTAGGCTGCTTTTCTTTATGCTGCATGTTTCATGCTCACTTTGTATCATAATGATTACTTTATTAGCTGATGATATTTTATGAGAAATGTCTTACTGTGCAATCATGCAGACAGAGCATTGTCTTAAGGTTCAGTTACAAAAATTCAATTATGAATTTCCAAATGTGCTGCTCACACAGCAAATTTGAAATGCATTTTCTTTTCAGTTTTGAAAAAACTGAAAAAAATCGTAATAGGTCAGCATCTCTGCTTTTCAAGGTCAAATAATGACTTTACAACTTTCAGGAAATAAAATGAGACTCTAAAGGCACAGTAATGGAATGATTTGCAATGAAAATGAGTTACTTTATTTGGAATTTGGCAAACATATGTAAACCTGTTACATATAAGTCATAGTCTACAGGGAGGTGACAAAGAACATGTGCAGATAGTAGATATAAGTGGAGCAGTCTTCAAGGACCAACATTCTAGTAGAGACTCATCCAGATTGTACTTTATAAGAAATGCTAAGAAGGACATGAAACCTAGGACCCACCTACCTAGCAGAAGACACTCACTATGTGCTGAGAAGTAGGACAATATGCTTTCTGTATTTGTAAGATCTATTTTTAGAACACTTTTCTGAGGTACTCTACTTATAAATCGTTTTTATCTGTAATAACCAGTAAGGCAAACAAAGGGAAAAATAACCCATTTAACACCCTTCAAAGTTCCAGAATCGACCCGCTCTATTAACAGTGCCTGCTACATGCAGGAAGCTGAGAAGTGCTTCAGTTCAACCTATCACAAAAGTTTAATTTAAAGCCAGTTATTTTCAAAATTTATTTCCACATAGAAAAACATCACAAACCAGGGAGCAGCAACATGACTCATTGGTACAATACACCTATCTGTTTATTGAGTTTTGTTTGTTCTATGACACAAAGCTAAAATACTAAAATTATTAAAAATTAAATTTATTTATGGAACAGAAATTGAACTTCTTGTATCTGCTGATAAAGTTTTTGTTGTTATTGTTTTGATTTTTATTTATTCTTTGGTAACTTCATATATAAATACAATGTATTTTGCTCATATCCAATATCCTTCCAATGCCTACCTGGAGCCTCTGTCCGTTCATTCCCAACTTCACATTCTCCTCATTCTTTTAAAAGTTAGGAGTCCAATTAGTGCTGTCCCACATCAAAAGGTGTAGACTGTCATGCAATAGATAATGGGAAAGCATTCTGCAGCGTCCTATTTCAAGTTTGGAAAGGTTTTATCTTAGAGGTACTCACATCTGCAAATGATAAACTACTGGCTGACCTATGGGTAAGTATTATTTGAATGGCTGTCCTAAAAGAATAACTCTCATTTAGAAATGTATTTACCAACATTGTAAGAATTCTTTTTTTGGTTTTGTTTTTCTAGCCAGGGTTTCTCTCTATAGCCCTGGCTTTCCTGGAACTCACTTTGTAGACCAGTCTGGTCTCAAACTCAGAATTCTACCTTCCTTGTTCTCCTGAGTGCTGGAATTAAAGGCAAGAGCCACCACAAGCTGGCAATGTAAGGATTCTTTTTAAATAGAAAAATATCTAATGTCCATGATCTCAAATGATGATAGCTAAATATTTTTAATCCTTTGGTTGAGAAATTATATAATAAAGAGTTGTTATGAAGTCAAAAACTTTTAAGAAAAATTTATTTCTATTAATTATAATAGTAAAATAATAATTAAGAAGTTATTCATAATACAATATACATATATACCAATGTATATGTTTTGCTTCACATAGTATTACTTAATGATTTATGTGCAAATGAATCCAAAGTTCTTTTCTATTTCCACAAATCCCTATAACATTTAGTTTACATTACAAACCACTAATGTACAACATTAAGAATCAATCAGAAACTCAAGAACTAGCCCTTTCGGCTAGACTGACTGGCCAGTAAGCCTCCCAACATCTTTACCCAGCTTGAAGATACAGATGCATGCCACCATGGTTGTCATTTACCTAGGAATGAGGAATTCAAACTCAGAGTTACACAATGGACCATTTCCTCAGCCCCACAACACTAGACTTAGTGTCTTAGTTATGGTTACTGTTGCTGTGATGAAACACCATGACTAAAAGCAACTTGGGGGAGTAAGGGTTAAGGTTTCCATATCACTGTTATTCACTGAAGGAAGTCAGAACAAGAACTCAAGAAGAGCAGGAACCTGGAGGTGGGAGCTGACATAGAGGCTCCGGAGGAGAGGAGTGCTGCTTACTTGCTTGGTTCTCAGGCTTTACACAGCTTCTTTCTTATAGAACCTAGGACCACTAGCCCAGAAATGGCACCATCTATAACAAACTCAGCTATTAATCTCCCCTATTAATCACTAATTAGTAAAATGCCCTACCCAATATTACCCTTAAGCCTTCCTGTTACTCTCTCTGCTTCCTGGCAGTCTCCTCCACAAAGCTCTTCTACAATGATGCCCTCCACTCACCATGGGCAGAAATAACACAGCCAAGCAACTGTGGATTGAAACCTCTAAAACTATTAGTGGAAAACCTTTGTCTCTTGAATTGTTTCTCTCAGCTGCTTGTCACAAAGCTGACTAATACAGACTCTATATATCTCCAATCATAGAATAAAAAAAGCCAGCTAAATTCCAGTAGAGGGCCTCTGACTATATCAAGCTGAATAAAATCAAGGAAAGAGCAAGAAACCATTATAGCCAGAAAGAGTCCAGGGAAATATGATTCTTAGATGTAAGATGGCATTCTAAGCAACTGATAGGAAATAAGGCGAAACTAAGAAAATACAAAAATATCACTGATAAGACAGATAAGAAAAGAAAAAACAGAAAATGCCCTACAGATTTGCCTATAGCCAGATGTTACAAAGGCTTTTACTCTACTGAGAATCCCTCCTCTCAGCTGACTATAGATTAATGTAAAACTAGTTAACATAAAACTAGATAGCAAAAATAGAAAATGTCTTTGGAATTTTAATTGATCAAATTAATGGTGACACACATCATTTAATGGACTAAAGCAACATATCTTAACTTTTAAAAAATTTACTAACTTTTCTGTAAGGGGCCATAGAGATACTTTATTTCTTAGACTCTTTCCCTGTCCATTAACTTTTAATACCACGTATATTCTATATATATGATTTATACTGTGTATCATAGCCCCTTGGAGGGTCACAAACTATTATAATATCTAAGTTTTCCCCATATACAATCCCCCAGAACCAAGTTTTAATCAGCTTGACGACTGTATTGCTTTTATTGAGAATGTATGAACTAATAAATTATTATTCATGATCCTATTTAATCTTTACACTGCAATGAGTATTACTAGCCACAGAAAAGACTAAGGCATGGTCACCAAGAGTGTCCCTAGGCTGTTGTTATTGGGAGCTGCTGTGGACCTATAGAAGATGAAGCCTCTGAGAGGTCCTCGAGCCACTGCTGCATGCCCTTGACAATGACTGTTGGATCCTAGTATCTTCTTATTTTTCTGCTTCTTGGTTCATGATGTGAAGTTTTTTCTAACATGAACTCTCTACCATTGCCATTATTCACCCTTACCAGAGGCTACGATCAATGGGATTGTTCAATCTTATAATGGAGTCTTCAGAGTAATGAGTTCAGGAAATTTGTTTTTTCTTTATAAATTGATTAACTCTGGCACTTCAGTATGATGATAATTTAAAACTGATTAATATGGTGGTTGAACATAATTATTTAATTTTAAGAATCTACCAGGTCCACACACACTCAACAACCATGCTTCTAGATGTAGAAGAAAAATCTGAATTAATAGAGAACCTTTTCTCAACCAGAAGACTTAATATATATGATCATAGTTGCTTTATCTGTCTGTCTGTCTATCTATCTATCTATCCATCCATCCATCATCCATTCACCCATCTATCTAGTGGTGAAACTTCATAGTTCAGGTTGGCCTTGAACTCATGAATCTCCTGCCTAAATACCCTGAGTTCTAGGAAGTACAGGCATGGGCCACTATGCCTCGCTAAAATTACATGCTTTAAAAATAGAAGATATATTAAATGATTCTTATGATACTTCTAAATAATTGAATGTAGTTTAAGAAAAATGTGGGAAACTTTGCTTCCAACCAACACAGAATATCAAATTCACTACATGGTTTCAAAACACTACATATTAGGTAACAAATGACAGTGAACTTAGAAGTATGAAAACCAAATAAGATGAGTACTATAATTTCTCAGGATTCTCCTTTAAGAGCTCATCACACAGAAAGGAAATGAGAGGGAGTCTGGTAGTCTTCTTGACTTAAAAGGATGGAGATAAAAATCCGGAGAGAACAAAGGCAGGGACCTATTTCAAGGTACACAGGACTAGAGCTAAAGAGAAAAATAAACCTGAATGACTGCCAAAAGTTCTTAAATATTTATTAGAGAATAATATTCTTGGCTTTAAAACAGTGATTGAAGCAGAAGAATTTCAAACAAAACAAGGAAGAATTAGGAAATGTATGATAATCATAAATATATTCCCTATCTCGATTATGATGTAAGCATATTTTATCAAAGTAGATGCTTTAAATATTTGAGTTTGTGTCAATTAATATATCTCAAAATATGTTTTTAAAAATTTGAATAACTTATCAGATAAAAGTCTATAGAGCAAATTAAGAAGCAGATAAATGATTAGCCAAAAGCATAGCAACATAGCTTAGTATTTCTTATTTTAGTAGGCTTGTTTACTTAGGTAATAATTATAAGTCAGCTAAGTAATAAGGATTTCTTTTTTATGTGTTTTCTAATGAAAGCCACTGAAAACTCTGGAATTAGTTTAATAATGTTTGCAAAGGAAATTCCCTTATCTTAAATCAATAGAACAATTGATTTGTCTTGAAATTATTTAATAAGATTAATTCTTGCTTTATAGCTTTATTGAGGGCCAGTAGGCCTTTGGGGTTATAGTCATTTTTCCTCTAAAATCAGTATTTTATATTATCATTGACAAGAAAGTTTTCAACTGTTTTTAAACTTCTAATGGCTTTCATTTCTAGAAATAAGACTAAAAAACCATTTCCAGGAGATATTCCCAAAAGCTGCAGGATCTTGCAGACGTCACCCTATTTTAATAGGAATTCCATATAAAGTGAATTAATGTTTAAGTGTAATTTTAATTTAAAATGTGCAAAAGGAATAAATTTAGAACACATTGTTCATTATGTTTATTATTTGTGGCACATTTTCAAATATTGTAAAAAAGCAGGTCAAACTTTCATGCAAGTCTTATATAACAAGCTATATCTTCTTATACTTACAAAGTAGAAATACTCTCTTAGTAGCTAAAGTAGCTTAGTAGCTTAGTAGCTACAGACCACTCTTAGTAAGAAATCAAAACGCAACTGCGAAGTTACCTGGTTCCTGATAAGCCAATATCAACCAAGAGGTGTAATTCCAAATGAGTGTCTCTTGAGAATGATTTAAATCAATAATGAAATATTTGAGGACTAACTTGAATATGATCAACATTTTTCTTGTTATATTACTTAAACCCCCAATAAATGTGGCAATTATTATTAATCTCACTTTATAAATGAGCTTTCAGAACTTGTAGGAGCACACAACTGATAGATGGCAGAGCTCAGATAAACACAGAGGTCGTGTTTTGTAATGAATTTGATCTTTCCCCAGGCAAGCAAAATGCAATGAGCAGTCTCTTCAAGTTGCAGTTCCAGTCAGCAACACAGTCATAGGAGTAAACAGTGATGCTGGATGCTCAGTACCAAATGAGCAAGGCATGTATGGAAGACATCAAGCAAGTAATTTCTCTGCTTTATTCTCAGCCTTCTCATCCATGTATGGCAGGATGGAATGGTCAATGTCTGACACAGCATATCTAATAAAAGAAATACACTACTGTTTTTCCTGAATTGTATAAAGAGAGAAAAATGCTATGCTTTATCCTTCTCAAGTACACTAATACATCCCTTAGTTTCCCTTAGGCAGCCAGCATCTATAGTCACCCAAATTCCTAGCACAAAATTGACACAGCATTTGCATATAGCTTACACACACCTTCCCATATACTTTAAATCGTCTCTAAATAACATACAATGTTGAATATAAAGTATATTATATTTAAATAGTTCTTGTACAATATTATTTAAGTAAAAATTTCAAGGAAATCTTTATAAGTATTCAGTGAGGATTTAGTTTTTGTTGAATACTGCCTATCTGTGTTTGGTTGAATTTATGAATCAAAAACAAAGGGCTGAGTGAAATTTTCTATTGAACAGAATCTGGGATTCATTCAATTTTGATTCACCTCCATGCCATAATATAGGACTATATATACAGTAATGAATTCATTTTTTAAAATCGCTAAATGCTAGACATTTCAATTTTTAGTAGCAGGAAAAAGATGCACTGACTCAAAGACATGAATTATTATGTAACAGGACATTAGTTGAAGTGTCTGGGCCCTAGACAACTCCATATAGTTCAAGCTATGACATTTCTCCATGTTTTTTTCTCATGGCTCTTTGGGACTATCCCTCCCACTGCATTCTGAAAGTGACTGAGACATTTGATGATTTCGATGTCTCTTCTTCTGTTTTTCTTTTCTTTTCTTTTTTCAGGGGAGAGCATAAACACAGTCCCTTACTACAAGTTATGCACTCTAGTTTCTGCATTTGGGGAAATGCAAGAGTCAGCACATGCGAAGTGTAATAGATAAGCCTTGCCCTGGGAAAACCACCTTGGTGATCATGGTATCTCCCCTGCCAGGTAAGTATTCAGTGTCCCTTCTTAATACAACATCCTGCGTTAAAATGAAACTGCTTTGTTTCTTTTTAAAACACAAAATCCTCAACCATTGTGTGTTCAAGATAGCTCCCGTTCCTCAGTCAGATTCTGACTGTATTTCTGCTGGCATACCTAGCTATCAAGTGTTTTGCTGAACTTTTAAAACTACTTTTCTCTTTGTAGTCCATCTGGAGTGGTTTATGCTGATTTCCTTAAAGTTCACTAGTTCTTTTCTTGGTTGCAAAGAGTCTGCTGATGAACCTATTAAAAATATTCTTCAGTCTTATTACCTTAGTCCTATTACCTTGTATGAGTTTTTCTTTCTAGCATTTCCTTTTGACTGTTTATTACAGGTTTTCTTCTCTGCTAAAAATTTCCCATATGTTTCATAAATTCAATCTACCATTTCTAATCAAGAATTAGAAAAATTAATTATAGTTATTTTTAATTTCCTGTCTGATGGTTCAAACATCTGAGTCCTCTTTGTGTCTGGCGCTGTTGGTTTATTTATCTCTTGACAGAGGTCCCATGTTGCCTTGGTATCATGTGTGCATCTCATAATGCTGAAGTGATTTTTAGACATATGCACAAGATGGAGTAGTCTGTAGTATACAGAACAGAAATGAGCTGTTCTTTCCTGGGATATTGTTGTGATAGTAAGTTATTCGGATAAACAATCAAGTTAAATTGGGTTTTGTTATTGTTATAGAATAAAATTACTGTAGTCTTATCTCTTTGCTTAGGCCTAAAGATGCTTTTCAATGTCCCTTCTGTACCTATGGTTCTCTATCTTTGGTATTCTCTATAATACTATACATCAATATCTCTAAAACATTTAGAAAGTTAGGCTGCCATTGCTTCTGCCACTCATGAAGCAGTAGACCATTGTCACTTATTATGTAAGTAATTGCTGACAACAATGATGGGAGTTTGAGAGTACGTTTATCTGTTGTCTTTTTCTAACATCACATTAGGCATATCCTGTGCTCCTAGAAGAGAAATTTCTCAGTGACCTTATACTTAGTGATAGGATATAATACCCCAATGATTGGACCTGACATAGTTTCTGTCCCCACATCAAGAAGCATTTATCTTTTTCATTTTCTCTTCTGATAATTACGGTGAGGCTACAGTTTGTGGTGACAAAGTTTTTTTTATCCTTCCTCCGAGGGCTTTCCACATAGGAAAATGGGGACCACCCAGGAATTCACCTTTCCTGCAATGACTTCTAGATCCACACATGTACAATCAAGGAAGACTCTTCAGTCTCCACATCATTGCATCTCAAATCTCCCTTGAGTCCTTATTGTGGAAACAAATGCTAGGTATGGACCCTCCTTTGCCTGAAGCCTTAGAACATTCATGCTTATTCAACATTCAAAGATAGTAATTCAAAATTTCACCTTATTCATCTTGTAAAACCGAGCTTTCTTTAGAGACAAATCTTTCTACCAGAAAGGATGGTTTCTGTGCATTATGACTTCATATAATACCTGATCTTTATAATTGTCAGGGTAGAGAATGACTCTCTTCACACCTTTCTACATCACATATAGAAAATGTCCATATTATGTCCTCCAGTTTTTAAATCTAGGGATAGAGTTCTTTATAATTTAAAATCAAAAAGAAAGAATCAGAATGAGTACATTTATGAACTTCAGTTTTTTGAGCAGATTATCAATTAAGCTGGTTGTTGACCATGAAAATATAAATTCTTCAGCATGTTATCTTCAAATGTTCGCCTTTAATCTGAGAGTGCTGCACACCGTGTGAAATAGAGTAAGTAAAATGACCCCACATTTCTTACAGAAACTTCACAATGAGCCAACAAGACAACTCAGCATTCAGTGGGTTAAAGTGATTGCAATTAAGTCTTATACTTTGAGTACAGCTCTCTGACTCATGGAGAAGGGGACAATACACTTCTTAAAGTTATACTCTGATCAGCCGGGCGGTGGTGGTGCACGCCTTTAATCCCAGCACTCGGGAGGCAGAGGTAGGCGGATCTCTGTGAGTTCGAGACCAGCCTGGGCTATAAGAGCTAGTTCCAGGACAGGCTCCAAAGCTACAGAGAAACCCTGTCTCGAAAAACCGAAAAAAACAAAACAAAAACAAAAACAAAAAAACCCAAAAACAAACAAAAAAAACCTGAGAGAGCTTGGGAAGGAATTCTAGACACAAAAGAACATAGTTAAGCATGGCTTCTTGGTAGCAGCATTTTCTCTGTGTGCTCTGTTTGCTGGTGGCAAGCAAAAGCTTGATTTCTTTAAAAGGTTTCCTGACTCAGCATTAGCAGCAAAAACTGTGCATCTCCTTTATGAGCTGGCTTCCTGGTTCATGCTGGTACAGTTACATATCACTTAAATGAGGTCTGTGAGCAGCATGTTACAAATTTCTTAAAAGCAACATAGAACTGTTGCATCTCTGGAGCTGGGTCAGTGAGCATGGCTCACAGAGGCAGTGAACATGCCTCTGCCATGTTGAACTGGGTAGAGCAAACAAAAAGGGCTGTGGAGTTGATCCTGGTCATGTCTGCTTAGCATTTGAAAAAAAAAATTTGATCCTGGTCAGTAAATGATTACAGATATGCAATAAAGATAGATTCAGGTGAAAAAGACCTCTGAATGGGTCACAGTGTTCAATAAATGTACATGGGCTTAAGAGAGAAAGAAGAAAGAGTATAGATATAGATTAAAGAAATAAAGTTAATAAAATAAACATTAAAAAGTAATAGAGAAAAAAATAAGCCGTGTGAAGATAAAAAATACACAGAGAATCTGGATTATGTATAATACTGTTTTCTTTAAATTTTTTGAATGTGAATGAGCTAACTGCAGAGAGACATTTCATTTTACAGACTGATAAGCTACATCTCTCTCTCTCTCTCTCTATATATATATATATATATGTGTGTGTGTGTGTGTGTGTGTGTGTGTGTGTGTGTTAAAGGTATCTTGACTTCAAAATATGCTGTGGTCCTGGAGCTGGGGCAGTATAAATAGCTCTCAGAGGCAGTGAACATGCCTCCACCATGTTGGACTGGGTGGAGTCAACAGGCAGGGACATGGAGTTGGTCCTAGCCTTGCCTGCTTAGCATTTAAAAGGGGAAAAATGTGCTCCTGGTCAGAAAATAATTATAAATATGTACACAATAAAGACAAATTAGATAGAAAGAACATCTAAATGGAGCACAGTGTTGGATAAATGTATGTAGGCTTGAGAGAGAGAGGAAAATAGTATAGACAGTTATAAAGCATACTCATAGATTAAAGGCGCAAACAAAATAGAATAAATATTAAACTTGTAGAAAAAGTTATAGAGTAAAAAAATAAGCTATGTAAAGATGGAATATACACAGAAGTCTAGATTATGTACATTATTGCATTTTTTGAAGACCTAGAAGAAAACAACTAATAAACTTTGCTATTACAAAGCAGAACAGTTCTTCAAATTTCCTGCTTCATGGAAAAGTCTACTGGATACTGTGGGCTCGTAGGCTGAAGATGGATGTCTCAATAGCACAGAAGAACTTTGGGTGACTGTCTAGGCAGCAAGATGTCTCTGTCAATTCTTGAACTTCGGAAGTTGCTTACAATGCACTTCCTGTTTACTTAGGTAATATTATACCCTTCTGGGGTCTTTGAAGAGTTGAAGAGAGATAGTTATAGTTTTCCTTAGTTATGATAAAATAAATTAGATATAAAACTTTAGACTCACAAAGATAGGATAGATGATAAGAGTATTTTTCTTAATTGGT
>JAQHUG010000175.1:3102151-3112935 GCA_028555095.1 Dicrostonyx torquatus
TTCTGATGTGAATGTGGGTCTCTGGCTCTATCTCCATTCTCCCACAACCCCAGGTTCTCCCCGGTTCTTCCTCTCTCCCTTCTACCCCCCTCCCTTTCGCTTACCCCCTCCCCCAATCCCTACATCCACCCCCATCCCACACCCGTGCTTCCAACTTTTAAAAATGACTGATGGCTTCCAGAAAAAAGTAGACATCTTAAAAGCTCTGATAATTCCTTGAATTCATCTTTCTCTCTGTTCATATTAAGCAGTAGCTTACAGCCTTTGCTGAAGGCAGTGAGATGACAGAGCAGGGAGAGGAAAGGCTCGAGTATGCAGGTAAACAATACTTCTGGAGAAGAATAAGTGGCTCTACAAGGTATCCACAAACAAAGGAGCAATACTATTGGATACAGACCACAGAAATAGGAGTAAAATATAAGTTCTCTGGCAGCATGACAGGCGTTTAGTTGATATTATAGAGAGCTGATTGCATAGGACTGAGAAAGCAATGGTAGCATTATCTGAAAACCAATCTCCAAAAAGATAAAATATTTCTTATAATTTACCTGGTAGGAGTTGATAGTTATATTGATTTTTGTCTGTTGTTTTTTAAAAAGTGACACTGGACCATAGTAAGTGAAGGGACCAATGGTATAAAAAATATATGTAGTGTGCAATTGAATCCAAGTTAGATTCAACATTTGTTACTCAGATTCTATAATAGTTCTACAGAATCGCTGCCATATAAAAATATCAATTCATTCATATATGTTTCATAATCAAAGGAAGCAAAGCATATAGAATGTATTCATACTAAGCATTTATTTTGCCTGTGGTAAGCACTGAACAGCTAAGTTACCCTTAGCTCTTGAGGTCCATAAAGGCTAGCTGGTTTGTCAAAGCTTCAAGCCTATAAAAGGAAAAGCTAGTATCTGATATGAGGAGCAAGGTTAGGGTAAGAGTTTACATAAAGAAAAAGCACTCATCATGATTTGAGAAAGGTCTTTAAAATATGTGTATCACTTGTGGTTACTTTTAAAGAAGGTATAATGAGTTGCAGAATTTTTATTTGTGATATGACTCAAATCTATGCCCTACAACCATATCCACACTCCAGCAGCTGGAAGGATTGACTAATATATATGGACATACATAATACATCCATATATATACTTTGTGGGTTGGAAATCTGTTTTTTCTCAAAACCCTAAAGTATTGTAACTGTCCTAAGAAAAAGGAAATGTTTCAATTTAAAATCCTTAATTAAAACCACATTCATAATTCTAAGTATTTAAAGAGAAAGTTAAAGAAGAAATTTACTTTTGCACATCACAGAGATCATAATAAACACAGAACCTTGCCAAAGACATGCCTCCAGCTGCACTGAGGAACATCAGAGTAGACCAGAGCCTGAGCTCCAGCAAGAAAAAGCCTGAAGACAAAGTCATGTATAGAAAGGCAAACAACCATAATGTAAAACTCATGTTCCTTCTTGGAGTCAATATCTGCAGAAATGCATCTTACACAAATACATACATGCACACAATGAGCTGTAGCTTTCTCCAGTATTAACAACTGTTAGCTATATGTCTGTGCTCTTAAGGTACACCAAGGCCATAGATGTTAGTGAATAAAACTCATGCCAATTTACCAATAAGCTCCATCAACTTTACCCTAGAAATGATTTACATGCATCTTTACACTGTACAGCTCATTACTTAGGGTTTCCAAGAGCTCTACATTCCTGGCTGCCTGCTGCAATAAGAGCATGCACATTTATTTTCCCTGAATATACACCAAGTTAAGAAAAAGAATTCCTGTAATTCCTAGGAAATCTATTGCCTCAAATGTAGAATGTCATACTATTAGAGAGAGAAAAATGAATCTTCAACAGTTACAAGCAGGAAAATAATACTGATTCCTGATTTTGTAACCAAACCTGTTCTATTGCATGCACTGTAAAAAAAAAAAAACCTCCCATCTATAACCCAGTTCATGGAACATGCACTGTAGGAGGTTCATGCCTGTGACCCAACTCAAGGTGCATGAACTAGGTGTAGAAGCTTTTACCATAATTTGGAAAGATGTAGAAGTGCCCTGAATGAGACAAAAAGTGAGGAATATCTTAGCTTGTGCATGGAACACATTGAAATGACATAAAACACTCTACAAGAACTTAGACATCAACAGTGATACAGGACTAATTCAATACGCATCCATGTTACTGTTATCATCTTCATAGTGAGTTATCCGATAAATTGCCAGCTAAACTCTAGACCCATATGTCCATGGCATAGAAAATCCCACTTGTATATTTCAAAAGCATCTCAAGTATAATACATATAAATTGAGACAAATTTTGGACTCCTCTAAATATGCTTATCCCACAGAGCTCTATTCCACAACACTCCTGAATTGGATAGAGTGATTCTTTAACAGTATAAAATTGATTCAGTATCTTACTTAAGAAATACAATATTAGTTTCCACTGACACTAATATAAAGCACCATGTTCTTTTTATCTTATCTTTTATTTTACATTTTAAAAATTTCGTGTGTGTGTGTGTGTGTGTGCGTGCGTGCACGCACACACACATGCATGCACTTACTACACTTAATGGAGGTCAGCAGATAACTTGGAAGGAGTTAGTTCTCTTTATCATATGGATCCCAGGATCACCATAGTTTGTCAGACTTGGAGGACTGCGTCTTTCCTTTGTGAGCCATCTCCCTGGCCATATATTCTTAATCTAATCTATCACCCTCTGACTGCTCTCACCCAAACCTTACATCAACCCCTACCTTTATGGCAGTTCCTCAACCAATAATCACTTCTTTTCCAATTGAACAAAAAGAAATATTTTAGTTACTAGGACACATTATAATCTTTCTAATTTCAGGGTTATTAAAATCTCTTTCTTTTTTTTTAAGTAAATTCATACTGTTCATTTTGTTCATGGTTTATTTCCTCTCTCCAAACTCCTCCTGATTCTTCCAACACCCCCATCCACTCAACTCCTAAGACATACTGAAGAGCAGGTAAAAATATTTAATTTATTTGGGGGCAGAGAGAATGCTGGGAAGAAGGGCTGAGTTGCCAGTCAGACACAGAGGAAGCAGGAAAGCAACATGGGCAGAGTAAAGGTAATAAAGCCAAGAGGAACAAAGTAAATTAATAAAAATGGAGTAATTTAAGTTATATGACTTAGTGAGAAAGAAGCCTAAGCTATTGGTCAAGTTTTCATAATTAATAAGAAGTCTCAGTGTGGTCATTTGGGAGTTGGCCAGCAGGACAGAAGTCCATTTACAGAAAGTATCTGTTATTCTGTCTTGTTCAACTCTGCCATACTGTATTTATAAGATAGATGCTTAACAAATAGTTATCGAATGAATTAATGAGATCCTAAAACAGCCTTATATGATGGAAAGTGTTTGTATTATACACAAACCCTTTAGCATTCTCTACCTGAGTTGTAATGTAGAAATTACTTTCAGGTAACAGGTTAGAGAAATTTGTTTCTCTTTGCTCAATGATCATAATCCTCTGATGTTATATAAAATCTAAAGCCTATCTTACATATTTTGACCATTTCTTTAGTTGTTTAAGTGAAGACAATAGTTCTGGTTCCTATTACTCTTTCTTTCCAGAAAGTGGAATTTGCAGAACAGTTTTTAAAAATGAATTTATTTAATTATTCTACATCCTGACTGCAGTTTCCCCTCCCTCCTCTCCTCCTATTCCTTTCTCCCACCTCCCTTTTGCTCCACCCTCCATTTCTGTTCACAAAGGGGAAAAACCTCCCATGGATTCCAACAAAACATGGCATATCAAGTTTCAGTACAACTAAGTACTTCCCCTCATATTGAGGCTGAACAAGACCACCCACTATGAGAACTAGGTTTCCAAAAGCTAGCCAAAGTGTTAGGGACAACCCCTGCTCCAGCTGTGAGAAGTCCCACAAACAGACCAACCTACACAACTGTCACATGTGTGTAGAGGGCCTAGGTCTTTCTCATGCAGGCTTCCTAGTTGTTGGTTCAGACACTGAGCTCATATGAGTCAGGTTAGTTGTTTCTGTGGGCTTTCTTGTGATGTCCTTGACCCCTCTGTCTCCTAAATACTTCATCCCTCTCTTCTACAGGATTACCTGCATTTGGCCTAATATTTTGGGTCTCTGAATCTGCTTTCATTGATTACTGTATGAAGGTTCTTTGATAACAAGTGGGGTAGTCACCAATCTTTGAGTATAGCAGAATATCATTAGCCTTTTTTTCCCCCTCAAATTGTGTTGGTTCTATCTCATAGGTCTCAGGGCAATCCAGCTTTTGGGGCCTGGCACTCCAGACATTGTCAGAGATGGACCCAAGCTGCTACCTAGGGCCATATGTTTGGTTCCAGTCTGTGGTCCTGCTGCACCTGGGATCTGTGTTGAGGTCTGTGGCCTGTGTCACCTCTGGGGGCCACGAGAACCATGCATGATGGAATCAAAGGGCCATGCTGACCTGTTCCTGTACTTTGCTGGCCCTGGGATAGTTGACCCTGTTCCTCGTTAGATGCTGCAGCAAGAAAGCTGGCCCTGACCCTTATAGGAGAGCTCCAAAACTGACCACACATAGGACAAAAGTAAGTTTCCACAGTTAAAAGAAAATTGAAATAACACCATGTGTAGTAGGAGGGCCTGCTTGTTGGGGCTTACCGGCTGTGGGAACTGGGATGGAAAGAACTTAGATAGGCGGGGAAAAGAGAACTGAATGCTGGGAGAAAGAAGGCAGGCAGAGAGAGCTGCCATGAAGCTGCCAGGTGAGACATGCTGAATCTTTCCCGGTAAGCCATGACCTCATGCTGACGTACAGAGTGTTAGAAATGGGTTGAATCAAGATGTGAGAGTTGACCAATAAGAGACTAGAACTAATGGGCCAGGCAGTAATTTAAATTAATACAATTTCCATGTGGTTATTTCAGGGGTTAAGCTAGCCATGTGGCAGGACCATGCATCCTTTGTGACCCAAACTGGATATCAACAACAGAAGAAGCAGAGAAGATACAAATCATGGAAGTTGAACAACTAACTGCTGAATGAAAATTGAGTCAAGAAGGAAAAGAATAACTTTTTAGAATTGAGAGAATTAAAACATTACACACCCAACCTATGGGACAAAATGAAGGCAGTTCTAGGGGCAAATATATATAGCACTAAGTTTCTACATCAAAAAGCTAGAGAAAACTCATAGAGAAAAATAATAACTTAAGGACATACTTAAAAATCTAGAAAAATAAGAAGTAATGCCCCCAAAAGAGTAGATGAAAAGAAACAACCAAACCAAGGGTTAAAATTTAAAACAAGCAATACAATGGATTAGTGAAATGAAAAATTAGTTCCTTGAGAAAATAAACAAGATTTACAACCTTTAGCCAAATTAAAGACAGAAAAAAGATTGAAACTATGAAATTTGAGATGAAAAGGGAGACACTATAACAGACACTAAGGAAATTCAGGAAAAACTAAATGCCACCAAACTAGAAAATCTAAAATAATGGATTATTTACTTGATATATATATATATATATAGCCTAACCAAGTTAAATCAAGGTGAAATAAAATTTAAACAGACCTACAAACCTGAATGAACAAACCCTGTAATTTAAAGCTCCCCCAAAAGCTCAGGGTCAGACAGACAGATTCAGTGCAGAATTTTCAAAAAACTAGCACCAATATTCTTAAAGTTATTGAATAAAAACTGAAACCTAAGGAGTATTTCCTAATTCTTTTTATGAAGCCACTATTATCCTGACACCAAAACAATATAAAGACCCAATAAAAATGTAGAGTGTTAGTGCTTTTGGAATGCATTCCTCTTACTGGGTTGCCTTATCCAGCCTTAATAGAAGAGGAAGAGCCTAGTCTCACTGCTACTTGATAACCTTTAAGTGGCTGATATCCATGGGAGGCCCATCTGTATCTGAAGAGAAATAGTGGATAAGGAGTGGATGGGGGAGGAGGGATACAGGGGAAATGGAGGGGGACTGAAAGGAGAGGGAGGAGGACTTTGGTTGGGATATAAAAGCAAAAAATAAATAAAATAAAAGTAAAAGCAAAGTGTTGACAATATCCCTTACGAACACATATGTAAAAATATCTTAATAATATCCATGTAAACTGAATTCAAGAATACACCAAAAAAGATAATTCACCATAACCAAGTAAGGGTCCCAATGCCAAGAAAAGAAGTGAACACAAACCCCATCTCTAACTAAGAAGCTATTTCTAATTGATAACCACTTGCTAATCAAAAATTAGTTTTCCACAATTTAGTCTCTGTCGGGATACAAACCACTTAAGATCAGGCCCCAAGCTCAGCAGTAGAATGCTAACATGAAACATGGCAACTTGGGAGCTTCTATGTCTCATATTTTGTCTGTGCATTTTTTTAACCTTAAGTGTCTTTTATGGCTTCTGGCTTTGTGTTTTTTATGATATTTCTCTATTTGAACATGTGTGTCTCTGTCTATGTATGTTACTTGTATGTGTTTGTTTTTGTTTTGGGGTTTACGGCATTTATTTTTTTGTTTCTGTCTGCTTTATTTTGTCCTGTTCCAGTTTTGGTGTTTTATTTTGTTATGATTTTTAGATGCCTGTTTGTTTTCTAACAAGAGAGAGAAATACTGTGGATCCCAGTAGGAAGAGAGATTAGAAAGAACCTGGAGGAGTTGGGGGAGGGAAAAGCATAACCAGATATATTGTATGAAAACAAATGTATTTTCAATAAAGGAAAAAATAGGAAGGAAGGAAGGGAAGAAAGAAGGAAGGAAGGAAGAAAAGACTATATGAACCAGAGGCAATGGATATCTGTAGGGAAACAGTATTTGCTAGAAATGACAGCACCATTCCACACATGAACTCCTAGAAGCTGGAACTGCTCACACAAGATCAAACTAGCCAAACCCAATATGGGTGGGGATGGACTCATGAAGTCCCACCCCTATCTCTGAAGTCATTGGCAACTGATGGTTGTTAGAGATGAAAAGTAAGGTTTCTTTGAGAGGGGTCCTAAACCCATGTGCATACGTGCAGCACTGAGTGCACTCAATGGACTTAATCTAAAAAGAAATGTTGGGAGGGAAAATTGGTGGGGAAATAGGGGTAAAATTAGAAGAGAGGGAATGGGGTGGTTTGATCAAAACTCATTATTTGTATATATGACATCCTCAAACAATAAAAAGTTAAAACAAAATAAAGCAATAAAACACTGGAGAAGCAAGGCAACTGCAAAATAAGCAGAGTTAGAGTTGTACACTTTAAAGTAATATAAACTGTTTTCAAGTAATTCCAACTTTCAAATAAAATTAAAAATGGCTTACTATATATCTACACAATATTTTATGAAAATATATCTAAATTTTATTTAATATAAAAGTCATAGTGAGACAATGTATGTTTCCTTACAAACATAGGCTAGTAGTTGTTATTGTTAAAGGTACTAAACCCCTCATTACTAAGAAGCAAAAAGGAAATTAAGTTGCTCAAATCCATTTTATTTTATAATTAAATGATGATGCTACCTCTAAGAAGAATGTTTATAGTAGGTTCGTATTAAATGTTAATTCAAAATAAAATAAGCCATACTTTTAGCATGATTTTAAGCTAATATTCACATCCATAAAAAGCTCATGCTCAATATTATCACTAAACAAAAACAATAAAAAAACCACAAACAAAATAAAACTCTTAATGAAAGCTTATATGCAAAGGTAGAATAACAATATTCAGTCATCTGCTTTCTCTGTCTAGAATGAACTAGAACTTAGAGCATCAGATTAATAAAAGTACATGGAAAGAGGGGTGAAATGTTTTTGTTGTTGGTGGTGTGTTTTTTGTTGCTTGTATGACTTTTGTTGTTGTTGTTTTGTTTTGTTTTTTGTTTTTTGAGACAGGGTTTCTCTGTGTAGCCCTGGCTGTCCTGGAACTCACTCTGCAGAGCAGGCTGGCCTCAAATTCACAGAGATCCGCCTGTCTCTGCCTACCTCGCCACGTGCATGCACCACTACTACCCAGTGGGGGTATGTTTTAACTTCTATTATAAGTGGTCTCAGCTCAGATGCAAGCAACAATTATCTAAATGATATTCAGAACATTGCTCTCCAGTGACAGCTTACAGTAAAGATTTCTATTGCTGCTGCTGCTTACAATAAAATCCATATGCTTTGAATATTAATATAGAATTGGCAAAGTTGCTCTTTTATTGTAACTAGAAAAACCCACCCTAGCACTGAATGTGGGAGGGTCCACCTGTATTTCTGTGCTTTGATTGGTTAAATAAAGACCTGCCTGGCTTATAGTTAGGTCAACCCTTAGGTGGGCGGAGTAGACAGAACGGAAGTTCTGAGAGGAGAAGAAGGAAGTGAGCAGAAGCCCCAAGCCACCATCGCAGATGGATTCAGGTTAGACCTTTCCGGTAAGTCACCACGTGGTGACTTACAGACTTTTATAATGGGTTAGTTTAATTATGAGAGCTAGCCGGGCAAAGGCTAGTGATAATAAGCCAGGCAGAGTTTAAATGAATCCAGTTTGTCACGTGGTTATTTCGGGTGCAGCCAGCCGCTGAGCGGGCCAGCGGCTGGGAGCCTGGGTGCTGGGAACATACAACCCACACACCTCTCCTCTCTCCCCTATTTACAACAACTGAACAGGGGTGAACTACAAGGGTGAAATAGGTTCAACATTTTCCACAAAGAGTAAAATATAAAAAATGATTTAGCCAAGAAAATTGTTAGTGCACCAGTTAAATCAGTCATTAAGCATTCAACAAAGTCTTGTGGAGTGTTTGCTAAATACAGGTCTCTGTGTTAAAATTACTAGCTCCAAAGAACCTCTGGCATATTACCATGAAGCACTTAGTTTGGAAGCCTCCCTCCTCAACTGAGTGGCCTACCAGAACCTAACTCACTTGTAACTAATACTCTAGCGTAGTATTGCTATGTTGCCAAGTTGGCAACATCTTCATGATTTTAGCTATATCCCCCTGCTACTATATACTTAAGATTTTTCTCCAGGTAGATTACCTTTTTGCTTTTCAAATCTCATCTTAACATAATTTCTCTTCTAATAAATATAATAACACGTATTAAGCATTTTGAACTTCACATGAACTCCAAGATATAGGTACTACAATAAAAGACAAGACACATAGGACATCAAAGATAGGCAGAGAAAGCAAGAAATCTAACCAATACATTACAGTCAATAGGTAGCAGACCTGGTATTTTTCAATTCATCTGAGCCACTCCAAAGTCTATCTACATACCCTCTTGACTATACTTCTCTGTAAACATAGATATAATTAAAACAAAAAGCACTATTAAGGAAGCCCTCTGATTTACCAGAGACCACAGCTGCACTCAGAACCATAGGTAAGCCCACCCCCACCCACACAGTGTCAACACTCCAACTATGTCTAGTGCCTGCGTAGCCTCCCCTCAAATGCCCGTACTCCCATTGTCACCATCCTAGCCCAAAACTCTGGTAGAAGTCCCTTGTCTTATCAAAGGCCAGGCAGGCCAATAGAACCCTTTGTAGGCTGGTTGCCTGTGAACTGTACCCACTTTCTTAGTTTTACCCAGCCCACCTTTAACCAGCCCTCCTCTCCTCATCACAATATCCCAGCCCCCAAATCCAGCAGAGGCCCCCTGCTGGACCAGAGCATGGTGATATTGTGTTTGTGCTGTAACAAATAAAGCTTACCTAAAGATCAGAGTGCAGAGCTAGATACTAGTTAGCCACAGAGGCCAGGAATTGTTGGCACACACCTTTAATCTCAGCACTTGGGAGACAGAGGAAGACTCTATTAGTTCAAGGCCACCATGGGCTACATGAAATTGATTCAGCCTGAAAGAGAAACAGAGTCAGGTGGTGGTGGCTCACATCTTTAATTCCAGTATTTGGGAGTCACACACCTTTAATCTGAGCACTGGGAAGGTGGAGACAGGAAGAGATATGGTTGGAGAGACGAATATAAGTCAGGAAGAGAAAGGAACTTAAGGCATTCAGCCTGAGGATTCATGGAAATAGGACTTTGCCTTCTTGGGTCTGAAGACTTTGTAGAGTTAAGAACCAGAGACTGACGGCTCTCTCTGATTCTCTGATCTTTCTTTCAGCTTTCACCCACTAATATCATATTCTGGATTTTTATTATTAAGATCAATTAGAAATGGTGCTGTATCAGAGGACACACCAGTTACCAGAAACACAGGTAGCCAACCCAACTCATCACTGTCCCCACTCAGTGCCCAATTAGCCTATCCTTAATCATTTCACCCCTCACCATAACTATATACTAGCTCCCATCTCCTGTGGAGGACACCTGGCTAGACAAGAGGCTACTCCTGCTACTAGAAATCTAGTACTACTAGAAGTCCAGTGGAAATCTGCTCAACCATAGGTTACTCTGGTCAGAAGACCATAAGGGAAACAGAAACCAAGGAAACAAACACCTATCCAACAGAGAAAAAGCAGAAATCTTCACCTAGACCTGTAATTGCCCCAAGGCCAGGTGCCTAGAAGCCAGCTTAAAAACATAATCAACAGCCAGGGCATTATGCCACCTCCAGAACCCAGTTTTCCTACCGCAGCAAGCACAAGAAAACAACCTGGAAGTCGGAAGCAAACAAGATCGTCAGACAAAAGTTGGAAGCACGGGTGTGGGATGGGGATGGAGAAATTTCGCATGATGTATGGAGATAGAGCCAGAGACCCACATTCACATCAGAACAAGGGACTGAGCTACCAAGGTCCAGTGGAAGAGCA
>JAQHUG010000175.1:3184422-3205573 GCA_028555095.1 Dicrostonyx torquatus
ATTTTATACCAAGAGCCTCAAAAATCTCAAAGCAAGACTATTTAATAATATAAAATGTTGAGTAATATGCTGTAGGCATGAAATGATGCAATGGTGTCTCTACTATTTTGTTTAATTTTCCATATTGTAAAAAAGGCTAACAGGAAATATATCAGAATTTAAAAGAGGTTCTTTCTTGTAAAAAAGCATTGTGAGTGGTATGTTAGAGGCGTTCACTTTTTTCTGGATAAGTTTCCACAAATCCTCAGACAGTGGAGTGTGGAAGAGAGTGGATCAATTCTAAACCCAGGCTGCATGACCTTCAACACTTTTTCTCCTATTAATTGTGACATCAAAGTGACTTTGAGATCCCAAAATAACAGAACCTCAAAGAGAATCTGTGCATATCCCTGATGCTTAGGGAAGAGTCAAATATTTGAGCTCACTTTGTGAAAAGGAAAGGAAGGTACTAATGTGTCCAGGTATTGGTATTCAGGATCTGGCACTTCATAAGCTGACAACTTTTACACAATAAACTTTTTTATTCTTTCCTTTATTTTCCAAAACATCATTAAAGAATATTTAATTTTGTGATTAGTAAAATATGTTAATTTTTTGAATCTAATATTTTGGGACATTTCACCTAGTCAATATGCTGAAGCACACACAAAAATGCATGCAGAGAGAGAGGTACTGCTTCTTAAGTAAAAATTTGCAAACAGGCAGGAAAAATACGTTAATCATACAGGTGCATTAAAAAACCAGATCCATATGACAGAATATTAGGTAACCACTCAAAAAACTGTAATGAGGATGTTTAATGGCATAAGTAAAGGTCTATAATACTATGTTAAGTGATAAATCAGGATACTGGTACAAGAGTGTCACAAATATTATTGCATAATCTACTACTTTCTGACTGAATTTAAGGCCCACTCCATGAGACAGAACCCATATCTAATACTGCTAAAGTGGCTAAGAACCTGAAACTATGGAAAATCTACTGCTATTTTTCTGCAAAAGGAAAAGAGCAATAAAATTCTCCCCAATGACATATTGCTATACCCATAGATAAGTGCCTCACTCAGACCTCATCAGAGAAGACTTTTCTTGCAGTATACAGGAACTAACACAACTGGACAATGTTCAGCAAGTAGAGAGACTTTGTACCTACCACTCAGTCCTAAATGGGACGTCTTCATCAAACCCCTTCACTCAAACCTCAGGAATCAGGTTCGAAGGAGGTAGAAAGATTTTAAGAATCAGAGGTGGTAGATGTCATCAAGGAAACATGGTCTTCCAGGCAGAGCAGAACTGATACACATATGAATTCACAGAGACTGTGGCAGCACACACAAGGCCTACACAGGTTGATGTTCATGCTGAGATGAAGTTGCAGCAATGAGAAGGTACTAGCCAAAGCGGGTACTAGTCACACTCCTAACCAAAGAGCTATCCACAGGCAAAGGAAAACTTGGTTTTCTCCCATCAGAGTCTCACTGGGTATATCAACCTCACTTTAAGGCAGGCCCCACGCCTAGGAAAGGTTTACTAACACAAAATGAACTTAACCGTATTTTTGTAGACTGTCTCATTTTTCTTTGTTTGGGCATGTTTTGTCTTATTGGTCTTCTGCTTGCTTATTTTGATTTTCATTTTTGTTTGTGTGTGTTTGTTTCTTTGCTGTTGTTTTGTTTTTCTTTTGTTTTTAAAGAGAAAAAAAAATAATGTTAGGTAGGTAGGGTGGTGGGAAAGATCTGGGAAGAACTGAGGGAAGGGAAAACATAACCAAAATATAGCATATGAATAAAAGCTTTTCAAGAAAAATAAATTCATTAAGGAAAATGAAAGTTGTTCAAATATGGAAAAATTAGGAAAGTAAGTGATCTCTATATGATTACCACTTCATAATCTTTTTGAAGTTCCCTAAGAGAAGACTATAGTGCCACTCAACAAAAAAAGTATAGAAATATCTAACAGCGCTGGGAGGTTAGCTGCCCTGGCTTCTAGGGCAGGAGGTGGGCACTGAGCTGGAGCAGCGTCTTAGATAAAGTTCTCCCTGTCCAGCTCCTGCTGTCCTCAGCACAGCTCCAGCTCCAGGAGAATCTGAATCACCAGGAAGGAAATTTTAATTAAAACCAATAAAGAGGCCAGTGCTGAAAGTTAGAAAATTAAGCAGCAAAACACATGAGGACTGCACTGGGTGATGGTGATATTATTTCTATACTCACATGATTGCCTTTGTTAAACATAACATAATGTTTTATAGACGTTTCACCTTAAACATTATATTTAATAGCAATCTCAGCCAGAGGACCAAAGAAACTGCTGTGAGACTGTGTCTCCTAGAAATGACGATGACAGGCTGCTTTACCAATGGCACCTCCGCTATATGACTGCTAAACAAGACCCAAGCAAGGCCCAAGCCAACAGACCCGCTGATGTGCAAGAAGGAACTCTCCGGGAGGGGGGCACCCCTAGACAAGGAACTACAGGCAACTAAGGAATGTTGAGAGTAGAGAATCTGTCTTCCCAAGGGAAAAGTCCCTGAAGTGGTTATTCAGTGCCAAGTTCTCCAGCCCTGAAATCCCATACACACAAGCAACACTGAATGGATTCAGCAGGATTTATTTATGTATTTATGCATATGGAGGGAAAAGACTTGGAGGAAAGTGTAATGATACCTTAATTTTTAAAGTTAAAAAGAAAATTTTATAGATTTTATCAACCATATTCTTCTAGCTGACAGCCAAGAAGGCAGGGCAGGCAATGACAATCCTCCATTCAGGCCTGAAAACAGGCCCAGGCAAATGCTTGCAAAGCGCTGCAGTTAAGCAGGAAAATATAAACCAGGCAGCACTGTTGTAGACTACATCTGCCTGAAGCCAGCAGGCAGGGGAAGAATAGCGCTTTACAGAACATGACCTACTCTGTGTACCCCAGCAAGGCTGCTGCTGTCCACATCCTAGTCCTCCAGAACAAAAGTAGCCTGCTCTTATGGGGGGGCACCTATTATATCATAATACTGAATTTCAGAATTAACTATTTCTAGGGGGAAAAATGACCAAAAAAAGAACCAGGCAGTCATGGCACACACCTTTAATCCCAGCACTCAGGTGGCAGTGGCAGGTAGATCTCTGTGAGTTCAAGGCCAGCCTGGTCTACAAGGCAAGTTCCAGGACAGCCAGAGTTAAACAGTGAAACACTATCTCAAAAAACAAACAAACAAACAAAATAATGAAAAAGACAAGATTAAAACGTTTTTCTAATCAGGAGCATGTCTTTAGATTTACAGGACTCAGAACATTTAATACTCTGAATAAGAGTCCATGTGTCAGAACAACAGAATGGTGCCTGTGTACCTGGTATGTATGGCTCAATAACTCCTTACTTAAGCTATAAACCTCAGGATCCAGGCAGGATGGTCTTGGCCATAGTCTGTTGGTTAGGTCTCAAACCCCAGACAAATGGCTGAGGTGCCTATTTAACATATCAAAGCAGACCTGGCCACCAGTTCTCCCAGTATTCCTCAGTCCCTACCCATTTGCTATAGGGTATGGTTACCATATCCAGCTCTATATCCTAAACTTCTCCAGCCCAGGAGCTGGGCTGCCCTTTGCCCAGCTGCCCTTCTCTATATAATCCAGCCATTTTGTTACCCAGCCCTTTTCATGTCATCTCCCTTTTATTCTCTTGGCTCTCGCTCCCCTCTTCCCTCTTCTCAAATGGCCTGGCTCAGGGTCGTGTTCATTCTGGACTCTACCTGATGTCTCTGCCTCTGGCTATGCTCTCCCTCATATCTACAATGAACCTTCTCTTCCACCACACCTAGGAGCAGTTGTGTCCTTTTTTAGTTCATTTTTTTCATTCACTGTTGGTCTTAGTTTTCTGGTTTTCAAATAAATTTCTTCCTTGCTAAACAGCTTGATCTTGAATCATTAGCCTTTTCAAGTGGCCAATATTAAACATGTTTACTGTTATATTTCTACATCATGTAACTAATTTAAGGCTCTGGATGAGCCAGAACAAATAAACTAAAAATAGAATAATACCAGTTACCTTCCACCATACCAAATTCCATACAAACTACATTGTAGATTGCAAAGACATCTAATGATATATTCAGAGTGTTCCTCTAAAACCTTGCTTAACTGAAAAGACCTGAGTTTTTGCCTTTTTAACTTCAGCAGGCCATCCCTACATCTACAGAAGTTGCTATCTTAAAAAGTTTCTGTCATAAATAATCTTTGTGTTCATACTATATAACATCAAAAATCAGAATGGGAAGGAATTATTAAGCCTGAGAGAAAGAAAGGAGAACTAAGGAGGAGCCGTAAAGAGGATAAAGTATAAGGCCGATGGGAACACGTCCATTGAGCCTAGAGTAGGAAGAGAAAGAAGACTTGAGCAAAGATTGTTGTAGTACTGGAGCTGCATTTGTCTAAGATATGAAGTGATTCCACATCAATTTTCGCCCACTCTAAAACTGTTAGTAGCTGGAGAAAAAAGAACAATTATGTCTTGACTCCTGGTCTTAAAGGTTTGAAGGCCTGTGAAAGAGATAGACATAAGCATTATCAAGGCTCTCTGTGTGTGCAATAGAAGGGCAGAAATCAGAACGACCAATTCTATCTAAAGAAGGTCTCATAAGAGAAGGAATATTAGAGCTGAGTCTAGGAAGATTAATTAGAGTTCATTTATCAAAAATGGCAGGTGGAGAGTGTTCCAGGCACCCCAAATGCCACAGAGACTTTAAGAATTCAGAAAATGACAATGGGTTTGATGCAGCTTCAGCCCAAGAAGCTTGGAGGCAAAAAAGTAGGGCACATGCAGAGATTAAGATAGGGTTCAGTTGAAGTCAGAGTGAAATAAGCAAAGAAGTTTGGACTCCATTGTTCAGACAACAGTACACATACATATTTGTGTTTGTTAGAATTCACCTAGCATTAGTAAAAACAAGCGTTGAAAATTTAAATGGGAAGGAATGTAGGGAAGTGACTGTGATAAATTAATTCAAATGATCTATTTCCTCTAAAACAAAAACTGTTTTGAGGCCAGGCATGGTGGCACACTCCTTTAGTCACAGCACTTGAGAGGCAGAGGCAGAAGGATTTCTACATAGTGAGCTGCAGGACAGCCAGGACTACAGAGAGACTCTAATTCAAAACATATACACACAAAGAAATTGTTTTTATAGACCTGCTACTATGAGAATCAATGAGATGGACTTTTTGTTTCATCTTTACTTTTGAATTGAGTATTGTTTCACCAAATAACAATATGCAACTAGCTCCTGAATTCTATCACTGCCTGAGAGAAGCTAAAAGGAGCCAAGGCAAGGATTCATCGTTCTACCCACATGGATGACAGCAAGGCTTCTGCTGCATCGTGTAAGTTAAAGACAGCTGTTTACCACCGTTCCATAGGTTCAATAAAATCCCTGGTTGTCAAGAAATCACAGAGAAAAGTATTCATTTTATTTCTTCAGAGTTTTTTTCTGCTGAATCTAATAAAGAAAAAAACATAGTGCATACATTGATTTAAATGCTCATAAAATTTCTTAAAAATATAAAGTGAAGAAATAAAACCATTGTTGGACAAGTACTAAACCTGTACCAAAAAAAAAAGAGCTGGATTTGCTACTCTGCAAAGTCAAAGACTTTCTTCATAGTGCACAGAGAAAGTCTGACATCTTTTTCTTTTTCTCCTTCCTTTCCTTCCTTCCTTCTTTCTTTCCTTCCTTCCTTCCTTCCTTCCTTCCTTCCTTCCTTCCTTCCTTCCTTCCTTCCTTCCAGTTTTTTGTGACCAAGTTTCTCTGTAGCCTTGGAGCCTGCCCTAGAACTCGATCTGTAGACCACACTGGCTTCAAACTCACAGAGATCTGCCTGTCTTTGCCTACTGAGTGCTGGATGTGCTGCCACCACCAGGCTAGCACCTTTCCTAAGAGCTGAACTGGTCTTGACAAGATCTCCTAAGTAAATTGGGAGCAAGGGGACCATGGGAGAAAGTGGAAGGGGAAGAGAGAGGCAAGGAGGGGAGGAGAGAAAAATGTATAGCTCAATAAAATCAATTAAAAAAACTTTTAAAAAAAAATCTGAAGTGGAGCTTCGCTAAGGCTTCATGGACCAGGAAGGTCCACAGTGCCCTTCTGGAGAACAGTGCTGCTTTTTACCTCCTGTCTGTTTCAAGCCAAGAGTTACAAAGTCCAAAAGGTGTGTCTAAGGGTTCCTCCATGCTTGTTCAGTCGGTCTGCAGGATGGTGGTCTTCTCGGGGCTTCATCTACTTCAGAGCTGGAGCTGTCATAAACCTTACTGCTGCTATTGCTTCCAGGGCTGTGACCTCTTTCTCCTTCTACAGGTGGCTGTATTCAAATTCAGCTACTTCTGTTTCATCTCTTTTGAGGTTGCAGGCGTTTTCTCCAGGCAGCCTATAGCAGCTGCTGAACGCCTGCAGCTGACTGCGCACTGGTGACTTGGATGATAACATGTTTTGTAGTATCTAGCTACATATTAGGTAATAAATACTAGTAACAAATATATTAGGTGTTCAGTGGCACAAGGGACCCATTCAAGGGGCATGTAGGAGATAACATAGGATTGGCATACTAATTAGTTATAAGTTTTGAGGAAGAGGTAGACAAATGGAAAGATAATTTTTTAGTGGAATATCTTTTGAAATTAATTGTTGAACAAGAGTCACTGTAAACAATTCTTCATATAGCAAAATAAATTTTGTGTAAATTCCTATCTAGAATATTCCAATGAGTACACAGTGTAGATGAGAAAGGGTCTAACATTATTTGGAAATTATAAATGGCCTCAGAGGATACTGGCACGTTCTTCTCTTTGGGACTCTCTATCAATCTAAAGAATTTAATTTGTAACACACCCCCCTTTAAAAAAAGGCTTAAAAGCTACCAAATGAACAGTAAAGACTAGTGAAAATGGCAGGGATGTAGGCCACTTAATGAATAGTACAGATTGAAAATGGCTAACTCAGAATTGAATCAAATGAAATCAATCTCAGGCAGTGGGTCTCTAACATGGATCTTGAAAAAAAAATTATGAACAGGGCCAGAAAAATGGCTCAGTGGGTAAAGACTCCTGCTGCTGGATTGATGACCTGCGTTTGATCCCAAGGACCCACATGATGGAAGGAAAGAGCCAAGTCTTCCAAGTCGTCCTCTGACCTCCACATGAAGCACATGCTTCCTCTTTCCCCAACACTAATAATAACAAGGTTTTCCAATATTTCTTAAAAGGGCAACATTTAATAAGTTAAAAACTAAGGAGAAATTTCTTTAATAAAATCCACATATCAACTGAATGACTAATACAACTTGGATTTAAAATTTAAATGTAGGGGAATAAAGTAAACACCTATGGTTTTGTTTTATTTTGTTTTGCTGCTTTCCCTTAAGATCACTGAAGGAAATGAAATTTTAGAAGGTGAAAATGGGAAATTTAAGTACATTGAGGAGTGGTATAATTTCTTCAACAAAAGCAAGAGACGAAACAAAAGAAAACCCACCATGGATTTCTTAAGACCACACAATTTAGAAACAGTTGGGGTATTTACATTTCTGGAAGGAACCATAAAATAAAAAGTAAGATTGCTCAAATGTGTTGCCCAAAGGCCAAATAGCAAACACTTCTTAATCCAGGACAGCCATCCTTAGTAACTATCTACATCAGATGTACATCTGAGCCCATATCTTCTCACACACATAATGACTGTCTAACAGAAAAGTTGCCCAGGTTCTATGAAAAAGTCACCCTAGTACAAGCTACGAAAACCGAACCACAGAAACATTAAGATACCTGCCCTCTGTGCTCAGGCGAAAAGAGAAAAATTGAAGATGGTCATACATCTGCTGCAAAACGTTATCCAGCTTTATCCCATTCCAAACGCTGAGACCTAAGCTTCCAGAAAACCAAAGCAGGGGTCATGGAGTGGGCCTCACCCCAAGGCCATTCCCTATATCAAGATAAATTTAAGAAAATTCCATTATAAAATTTCAAAGATAAAGCAATATCCAAAAGTGTAAGCACAATAAGATCTCAACAAGTTTAGCAAGTAATGTGTTCTGAAGACCAAAAAAAAAGAAAAAAAAGAAAGAAAAAGAAAAAGAAAAAAAAGAAAGAAAAAGAAACAAAAGCAGCAGCATAGGGGAAAAGATGCCAAATTCCTAAACTGCTTCTGTTTTGTTAGTAAGATTATTTTGTCTTCTACATACTCAGCGCATTTCAATGAACTTTACACAATTTTTATATCGTTCTGTAAGTTTTTCTATATTTCCTATAGTAATTAATCATTTGTTTTATAGAAAGAAAATATTAAAAGAGAAAAAATAAGAGTGAAATATATAGTGTTGAGGGAATAAGTCTAGAATAGTTTTTATGTCATCATCTCCTCTGAACATTAGCATCATCAAAAGTATATGATTATGTTGTAACAACCTTAGCAGCCTACAACTTTTACTTCCCCAGAATTTAGTCTTTTCTGTTTTGCTTTTCCTCCACGCAGATTTGATAAAATATCCACATTAATTCTATATCATGGAAAATCATAAATGCAAAGAGAAAATGATTTATGCATTAGAAGAAGTGACCAAACAGAGAACTATGTATGAATAGGTAGAAATGCATCTAACACTCCCAGTGAGATAAAACTGCGGCTCTCCCTGCTAACAAGCTAGACAGCATGAAGAGGGTGCAGTGGAAGGAGAAACGGCCGGCACAAGGAGTGGAGAGCGGGAGACATACAAACCTTGAATGTTTCTTTATTTTCACATAGGATTCACAACATTCCTCAGAAAATTCAATTTAGTTGCCCCGTTCTAGCTTGCTAACCAGAACCAATTTAATTTTAAATCTACATGCAGAGCCAAGGGGGACGAAATATTTTGCAATTACTTTTAGCTCCCTGTTGGAAGACAGAATATGATTTAACCAGTTCTGCTCCGGCAACAGGAGGCATTTAGGTTTGTCCGCACTCTAACTAGTGTCCTTCCCCTAAGAACTGAAAAGTAGGAAACTGTACCAAAATTATTTGCCTTGTTTAACCACTTAATAAAAATAAATTTTGAGGATGTAACAAATAGTTTTTGATTTATCTGCTGAGGGCATGAAATAGTGGTGCACGGGAGCAATTTGTCACACAGACCTTGTCTATCTTTGCTATAAATCTGTCCATTGTCACACTCTAGTTGACATCTAACTAGGTGATTTTCAAAGAACTCGCTTGTTACCGCATTTAATGAAGAGCAGAAAACTGGTATATGATTCCCTTGTTTCTCAGATATCAGTCAATGCAAGTGTTTTGTTTTGTTCATTTTTTGGTCTTATGTTGGATTGTGACAGATAGGTAAACACGCTGATAAAATCAAGTGTTTTCAAAAAGGAAAAGTTATCACATTCATGTATGCTTTTGGGTTGAAACAAAACTTCAAAAGGTGTCTGGTTCTGCTCATAGTGCACACAGATTTATTCCAAATAACATAACAAAGTTTGTTTCTTGATTTCCATCAACATAAATAGACCAATTGAGTTTGGAGAACATTTACATTCTGGCAGATAATCAGATCTCATCTATTCTAATTAACCTTAACACAGGCTGGCCTCTGCTTCTGCACATCTCAACCCCACTCAGACATTTTTTTTTATTCAGTTGTTTCCTCATTAGTGTTGATCAGAGCATCTCTACAGCATCTGCCCTCACAGCCCTTTGTTCCAAACAAGGCCTCCTGCTGGGAGGAAATGAGGCTGCTATAGTCTGACTGGAGTTTCCCTTGAGCTACATTGTGGTCTGTCTTTATTAAAAGCAAAGTAAGTCTTATATGGGGAATTGCCAACTATTCTAGATTATGCCAAGTTTTCAATATCTTGATGTTTTGGTGAGAGAAGTAGAGAAGGAAGTCATTTGTAAATGCCATACAAATAAATCTACCCGTGATTATTTTATCACTGTCAATTTAAATAGAGACTCTTCTAATAAAAATTTACCATTAATCTATTGAAAATTTGAAGACTTCAGAAAGAACCCTGAGCATTTTTTATAGAAACAATCCAAGTGCAAAATAACCAAACTACAGTCACTGTAGCTCTATATACTGAGCAGTTAGTAAATCAGTGGTGATCCAGGATTTTACTTTATACATCATCGTTTAACCCAGAAGTTGATCATAAGATTCCTGAGTGGATTGGAGGGGGTGAGATCAGCAGTATAAATTATGTCTGCAACATGAGGTAAGGTGAGAATGATTCTGAAATCAGTTATAGAATTTATAGGACTATCCCAAATACTGATTATGCCCTCATACCCTAGCTCTACCACTTAACATCTTTAAGTATACAATTCCTCATCTTTAAAAGAAAGTAATATTTCCTCCCTGTGGTGGTTTGAATGAGAATGGTCTCTATAGGTTCATATGTTTGAATGTTTGGTTCCCAGTTTGTAGAACTGTTTGGGAATGATTTGTGATCAGGCCTTGTTGGAGGAATTGTGTCTATGAGAGTTGGGTTTGAAGTTTCAAAAGCCATGCTAGGTCTCTCTGTCTGTCTGTCTGTCTGTCTCTGTCTCTCTCTCTGTCTCTCTGTCTCTGTGTGTGTTTCTCTGTCTCTCTGTCTCTGTCTCTGCCTCTTACACTTTCTCTCTCTGGAAAATAAGTTGTAAAGTTCTCAGTGCCCGCTCCAGAGCTGTGCTAGACTGTTTCTCACCATGACAACAACCATGGACTAAATCCTCTAAAACTATAAGCAAGGTCCCATTTAAATGCTATCTTATATAAAAACTGCCTTAGTCATGGTGTCTCTTCACAGCAACAGAACAGCAACTATGACAGCCCCTAGTCAAACTATTAAGAAGAACAAGTCACTTAGTTAAATGTTACCATGGACACTCAAAAGCTGGTGTCAAACTGTCTTCTAAACATCTATATTTATATCAATAGATTAGTGCTGATCTTAGTCTTGGTCAGAGAACTTTCTGTTTGCAGTGGCAACAATTAATGCATAAGGAATCAAAGTGAAGTGACTAAGTAATTGCTGAATGCTCAGTCCTAACTGGGACATCCATATTCTCCCTACCAAAGTGCAAAGAACATCATAGAGAAGGGGCTGAGGGAACTAAAGGATGGGAAGAACACAGTGAAACACTTTCTGGACGTGATATGGCTGTTGTACCCATGAACTCATACCAACAATGGCTACCTGCAAGAGGCTGCAAGGAAATAGAATCAACAACATTCTGTCATGGATGGGTGAAGGGATCATCAGGCTTTACCCTTTCCCTAAGGAATTATAAGCAATTAATTGTTTCTGGGGGAGGGGAGGTCATATTCCTCAGGGGTGTAGTCACTAATAAGTTGCAGTTACTCAAATAACTATTACCCCACCCTTGCTCATACAGTCAACCCTAATTAAATGAAGTGAGGCGCACACACACACACACACACACACACACACACACACACACACACACAGAAGTAGAAAGGACCTTGTTGGGAAGAAGAAAGGGTTTGGTGGGAGGGAAAAGGAGATAAGAGAGGATAATGGGTAATATATTCAAAGTAAATAATATATATAAGCATGAAACTGTGAAAGAATATATTCTATGAATAAAATTTTCTCAGGCAGGCAGTATACAGAACTACAATTAGTTTTACAGTATTGGAAGAGTGGGCAAGGAGGCAGGGACTGGGAATAAAGGAGATAATGTCAGCAAGACAGATAAAAATAAGATTATGAAATCTTCAGCTTTCAGCTATTCTGAGACATTGGGTGATTTTGTTAAAATATAAATGTTTTATGTTTGCGATTATAGTTATGTTGTCATTTTCCTCTTCCCTTTCCTCCATCTAAACTCACCCATGCACCTCCTTTTGCTCACTTTCAAAATCAAGACCTCTCTTTCTTCAATTATTGTTGCATATGTGTGTGCATCTGTGAATATATATATTCATATATATATATATGAATGTATGTATCTTTTCCACAAATGTATCAATCTTTATAAAGTTACTTGTGTATGTTTTCAGGGCTGACCATTTGGTACTGGATAAGCAACTAGTATGTCTTTCCCTTGGAAGACTATGTCTCTCATTCTCAGCATTCCTTAATTGCCTATAGTTCTTTTTATAGGCAGCCACATTGATAAGACTTCATGGGTGTCGTTCATGACATTTCTAGGAGACACAATCTCACAGCCAACTCCCTGATCCTTTGGCTCTTACAGCCTTTCTGCCCTGTCTTTTGCAAAGATCCCTGAGACTTAGGTCAAGTAGTTTTGTTATAGATCTATCAGATGGGCCTAGGCTTCACAAAACATAACCAACCACCCCAAGTCTGAAGAAGCCATGGACTTGTAGGAGAACCTGTAACTTTCACCTTACTAAATCTGCTTGGTGCTTTTTACATAGTTTATGCTGGTAAGTTACTGAGGTCTCTGTAGTAAAGCTGTGTTTGGTACCTGTGCAAAAGACAAACTAAGCAGAGACAAGACTAAAGGCAGAGAGAATAGACAGAGAGCTACTAATATAATCCAAAATCATGCAGATGAGAGAGTTGATTCAATGTGATAATAAAGAATGACAACTAAAAGGATTAAAATTTAAATATATTCAAGAGACAAACTGAACAATCATTTTAGATTATCAGTGTTTAAGAGAAAGGAAAGTACAGTAAGAGTGTTCTTTCAGCTTTCATCTATAGAGAGATTGGAAGTCAACAAAGTAGGGAAGCATTAAAATGGGAAATGGCTTGGCAGACAAAGCACTTGTTGAGAAATCAAGAAAAGAGAGTCTAGGTCCCCAGAAACAACATAAGGCCTGGTGCGTGTGGCTGACACCCTGCCTGTAATCCCAGCGATCTTTCTGGAGGGGAAGATGGCATCTCCCAAAAATATGGCTAGCCACAGTTGGTGAGCTCTGAGTTCAGGGAAAGATCCTATTTCAAAAAACAAGGTAGAAAGCTGTCAAAGAAGGTATCTAATGTCACCTCAGGCTTTTGACACACAAGCACACAAGTGAGCATGTGAACTAGCCCATATACAAACTGCACACACACAAAAATAGAAACAAAAATGGTAGTTTTACTATATTCCAAAGAAAAAGAGACCTTGGTTGAATATAGTGTCCAGAGGGAAAAAATGAAGAATTTTTAGAGAAAATGCTCTTTGAAGGGGGCAGTTAATTTTAGGAGAAAAAAAAAACACCACAGGAAAGCAAAGTTTGCTTTTTGGTTCACTTGACACTGCTGTAAATTTTAAGAAAGTACTCCAACTTGGTAAGACCATAAATAATAGCAGATGCAGAGGTACACTGTTCGAAGCTCCCTGCAAAAGAACCTGTTGCAAGAAGAATGGGGGGGGGAGGTTGTTGTTATCCTTCAAATCCTCTGCATTCACTACCCAACCTCTCCCTCTTAAACCCAGATGATCTTTCAGATAGCAACTGAGCACAGGAGGGGAGTTAAGAGGAAGGCCAGCTTCCCGCCCCATAATGAGTGATTTTTCTAATGGGGAACTTCTACTTAGTGACTCCCCAGAAGCCTGGGCAAGACTCTCACAAAGTCGCACTGCAGGCCAAGGCTCTTCATCCAATTCTCTTCCCATCTCTTGTTCTTTCTTAAGTGTCTGCAACACCAGCTAGAGGCTCTTGCTGCCCACTTGTGATTTTCCCCTTTACCCTGCAAAGGTATGTCTCAAGACAAAACCTAATTGCCTTTTAGCATCTGTTACTCAAAATTCCTAAACTGATACAGTGATTTAAACAGGTTTATTAAGAACAACAATCACAAGGAATCTTCCTTAAGATAGTCTCACACCTCAGCTACCCGGGGACACAAATCTAGCTGACCCTGAGGATTCTTCTGAGCTGACACAACCTAGCCTAGTGTTTAACAGCCCATGTAGTCAGACACTTTACTCCTAGCCTACCCACCTCCCTTGGGTCATATGTTCCATTCTAACTTCCAGAACATCTTTTACTAACATTTCATGTAATTGAATTAAATTAGATTAAACTTCCCATAAAAACTGAATTGAACTAAAAATAGTGAAAACTCTATCCATAAGAATTTTATTTTGAACAGAATGAATTCTCAACTTAAATAATCACAGTCTCTTCTTTGTGCCCCAGAGGCACAAGCAATTCAGGAAGACAGCATAGTCTCCTCTTGAGTACAGCGGTCATCTCCCTCTCAGGAGAATTTGCCTTTCCTGCTGCTCACAGCTTCATCCAGCTGCCAGTAGAATATTTGGACAAGACTGTCTGAAAGTCAACACATAGGAATTCTAGTCGAGGGAGGCAATCTGGCACAACAGCTCAGTGTGTAAGCTCGGGGCTTCTGCACACTTGGATGTTAATGGTTCCATTAGGTGCTCGACCTGAATGACCAGAGGTGTTGTGTGTTTTTTCCTCTTTCTTAACCTCAGTCCCTTTTTGTAAACTGAGCTAATAGAGCCTTTCATGCTTGTTGAGGGGGTGAAATGGGTCAGGATTGTTTATCCATTTAGTACAGTTCTTGGCATGTAGTAAGAACTCTGTAACTGGGACTTATTTATTTATGTCATCATTGTTAGTGGGAGCATCTGCTCTGAGAGTGGACAGAGTTACTATCCACACTTGGAGAAGCCAATAGTCATATAAAATGATCTGGCTTCTTTTTTGACGAGAAAGCTGAGAAGCTATGTAAGTGGCCACACATTAAGGCTCAGCCTTCACTCACAGCAGCAAAGGGGAAGCTGGCCTCTCTCTGAAAAGGGACAGACAGCTGGAAAAGGCCAAAGGAGGGATTACCAGAAGATTATGGTGGTCAGGGGAAAGCTGAAATAACTATTTTAACAGACGATTTGTGCTCCAATTACCATCTAAATGTTCATGGTAAATAAGTGTCCATAAAAACACATCTGTAAACCCCAGCTTTAGTGACTGGAGCTTTACATGGTTCATTAGCACATACTTCTTTGCCCAACTGTGACATGACTTATCAGCATAGACTCTCTTTTTAAAGTCTGTTCCCCAGGAGTTGGAGCCAGTCCTTGGCCTAGGAAATTTTTCTAAGTGACTACCTTCCATATTGTTCTGTTACCTCTTGCCATGTTCTTCTTTTAAGGTAAAGGCTGGTAACTAAAAATTAGTAGGTGACATTCATGGGGAAGACTGGTGTGCTAGACACAGCTTATCAGTTGTTCTATATCTTGTCCTTGTGTTAGATACCACAAGTCTAGAGTGAACACATTATAAATATACTATAAACTTTTGGTATCCAAAGCATTACAAATGTGAGTCACAAATACAAACAAATCTCTGTCTTTTAAATGTTTAATTGCCAAAAGAAGAAAAACAAGTGAAATCAATTTTAATAAGATTAATTCCTTAATTATAAAATATCTAAAACATTTCAACATGTAATCGTGATAAAATTATTGATAAGATTTTAAAATGTTTAATACTGTTCCAAAATCCCATGTATACTTTAGACATGCCACACACCTCAAATTAGACCAACCAGTCAAATCACACACGTATGTCGCTATCAATGACTTCAAAGTTGGACAATATACTTCAGTGTATTTTCCTCAGGAGTTGATTGTCTCATGCATTTTGTCACAGTGAGTTGGTAAGACAGTTTTTGACAGTGGCCTTTAACTTGGACTATTAGACCCAGGAGCCAAACATAAAACTTTCTTTAAAATGTTCCATCTGTCGTAGTGGGTTATATTCCACAGAAAATGGATTAGGACCATTTTTCCTTATATGTCATAGTATCAATTTGGCATTTTTGATTATTCTAAAATTATACATACTCTCTGAAAATACAAAATTGAGTCTCATGTTTCTTACTCCACTTTTATTAAGCTATAACAGTAAGTGATTTTTAATCACATTTTAATTGAAATTATGCAGATTCCCACGCAGTTGAAAGGAATGGCACAGTGAAGCCTCATATGCTCCTTACCTAGTTTCTCCCAGGGTAATATATTTTTAAATTATAGATCATTACCATAACCAGGAAATTGGCCGTGCTGCAGTGTGATGCACATGTATTTTCATCATCTCAAGAATGCTTCAGCTTGTGCTGCTGTAGCCACACTCCTTTACCTTCTATGCTCCCAAACTGAAATGTCACTTTTGGAAACCTCTAGAATGTTCTTCATTTCTACAATTTTGTAACTTCAAAGTGACAGGAAGGTTCACAGGCCCTCATTCCTAGCTGAGGAGCTACTGACAAGTGACTTCTAAGGGAGGCAGAGAGAATTTGCTTTAAAGACGTGCAGCTGGTCGACTGACCAAACTATACCAGGCAGCCCAAGTTTCACGAGTATATGAGCAGCATAAACTGGAATCAGTGCAGGAGGGGAAGGACATTGTCAATATGGAAGGAGTTGAGGGGTCAATCTCAAGAAACAGGGGGAATATGATCAAAATACATTATATGCATGTATGAAAAGATGAGGAATTATTAAAATATAATATTTTTAAAGAATGTTATGTAAGGGCCAGCAAGATAGCTAAGTGGAGTAAAGGTCCTTACTGTCAAGCTTCACCATCTGAGTTCAAGTCCCAGGACTTGTAGAATGAGAGAACAAACTCTGTTCTCTGACCTCCACAGATACTATATTTCATGGGCACATGTGAGCATGCACTTGCTAAGGAACAAACCTGCCCTTATTAAAGTTCTTATGTCTGTGGGAAGGGAGTGCCCTATTCTATTCATCTTGATATACAGTTTGTATATGCCAAATTTTCTTTTCATTTCTGTATTGCTAATTTATCAATTTTATTGCCTTTTTCAAAGACTCAATTTTTGTTTCACTGATTTTCTCTGTTATTGTTTCCAACGTCATCTATTTCTGCTCTCAATTTTACCAATTGTTTTACTCACTTTTAGTGAATTTATTATTTCCGTTGACATTTCCTGTATATCCCATGAATTGTTAAAGTGGGTTTTTTGTTGATGTTGTTGGTTTCAGGGTTTTATTTATTTATTTATTTTTGTTTTTGGTTGGTTTTTTTTTTTTTGAGACAGGGTTTCTCTGTGGCTTTGGAGCCTGCACTGGAACTAGCTCTGTAGACCAGGCTGGTCTCGAACTCACAAAGATCCGCCTGCCTCTGCCTCCCGAGTGCTGGGATTAAAGGCGTGCGCCACCACCGCCCGGCTTGGTTTCAGGGTTTTAATATTTAGCTATCTTTCTGTTTTTGAGAACTAATTTATTTCTATTGTGATTAAATATGCATTCTGTGTGATTTCAGTTTTTAGACTTGCAAAGTTTGTTTCCTGGCCAGGGAATTTGTCTATCTTAGTAGCTATTCTCTGAACCCCAGAAATAGCATGTACTCTTTTTTAAGGTAGAATGGCCTATGATTGTTAATAGGAGTCTTTGGTTGAGATATTGTTGAATTCTATATACTGATGATTCTATTTAAGTTTTTATTAATTGTTGAAGGGAGGATGCTAAATTTTTCAATTACAATTGTGAATTAATATATTTCATCTTTCAGCTCTGTCAGTTTTTATTAAATACATTTAAAGTCTTATTATTTGGTGCATATAGATTTAGGATTATTGTATTTTCTTACTTCATTGAACCCTGCTGTATACAAGAGCAATGATGTTGTACTATCACTTGATGTAGTATCACTATATATGACCTTTTATGTTTCAAGCAAGTCACTTTGCATTAAAATTTTAACTGTTACTATTATATATTCACTTCAGTTCATTTGATTGTTTCATGGTATAGTTTTGCTACTCTTGTAGTTTTAAGTTGACAATATATCTGAAATGAGTTTCCTAGAGACAATATATTAATAGGTCATATTTTGGCCTGGTTATCATTTTCTATCTTTTAATTGTTATATTTATTGATATCTTATGAGTTAAGCCTTCTGTTTTATTTTCCATTATTTGTTCTATTTCTTATTATTTTGTTTTACTCTTTTGTGTTCAACAATTTTTAAGATTCTATTTTATCTATGTTGTTTGAAGGATAGATGTGGTATCTCTCCACACAGGTTTTTAGTGGTTTTCCTAGGTCTTACTTATATTATATATATGTAACTATGAGAGTCATCATCTTAACAACTAACAAAAGATAGGAACATCTCTTCCCTTTATAAATCTTTACATCCTCTACCATAACTGTTTAAAATATTTTCTCTAACTACCTTTAGAACCATATCAGACTTGCTATACATTTTGCTTCAACTGTCAAACATAGTTTTAAGACCTCAGAGAAGAAAAGTCTATTATGTTTACCCATACCTTGCTTACATTATTTTCTATTCTTAATGTTTCAAGTTGCACTTTTTATCATGTTGGTATATTTGAGAATTTCCCAAGTCATTGTTCTACAATAAGTCTATTAGTAATATGTTGTGTTCATTTCCCTTAGTCTGAGAATGTCATGATTGCTCCATTTTCATGGAGGACAGAATTCTAGGTTGATAGTTCTTTTCATTCAGAACTTGAAAAACATGCCTCTTCCTTCTGACCTTCATGGTTTCTAATGAAATCTGCTGTGTTTGAATTGTCCTTCTTTCTGGGTGAAAGAACATTTTCTTTGGTTGCTTTTATTTTTTTCTTTGTTCTTAATTTTCAGAAGTTTAATTATATTATGTCTTGGTATGGATTCATTTAGACTTGTCCTATTTGAAGTTCACTTGGCTTCTTTACTCTGTATATTTACATCTCTTCCCAATGCTTTAACTATTCCAAACTTCAAGTGTATTATCACCATTGTTTCCCTCCTATATCCTAGTGACAGGAATATTAGTTTTCTTGTTGTAGTTACGCTTTCCAGGCCTGCCTTTTCCTCCTCCTCCTCTTTTTCTTCTTCACACCTCTATTTATTCTACTCATTCTCTTTCTAGATTATTTTTATCATTATATTCTAGCTCCCTATTTCTTTCCTTTGTTTCCTAGTTTTCCTCTGAAATATGCACACTGAGCTTTTACATAGTGCTCTTAAGCAAATGCATTTGTGTGTGGGTGTGTTTGCGCACGCTAAGTTTCCATTTGGTTCCACTTAGAGCTTTTTATCTTTTCTTTTTTTGAGACAGGGTTTCCCTGTGTTTTTGGAGCCTGTCTTGGAACTAGTATTTGTAGACCAGGCTGACCTCAAACTCACAGAGATCCATCTGCCTCTGCCTCCTGAGTGCTGGGATTAAAGGCACATGCCCGTTCTATCTTTTTTGTGTTTAAAACCTATTCATAATTTCATAATGAAGCATTTCTTTCATGATTACTTTAAAATTTTTGGTTGAGTGTATAGGTTGATACCTATGGTCCCAACTCTTTAGGAGGATCATTTGAACCCATGAGTTCCACACCAGCCACATAGTGCTTACCTACCATGTATGAGGGTCCAAGTTAAATCTCAATCCCTACAAAAGGTAACTAAAATACAAACATTTGACAGATGATCATAATATTTCTTTCACCTTGCTTTTATTCTCTATGAATTATCTTTTTATTCAGTTTGAGATATTTCTGGTTCTTGATATAATTTTCTACTGAAACACGGACACTGTCATGTTATAATGAAACTGCATGTTATTTAAACTGCTAGGGTTTTGTTAATGTTGTTGGTTAGTTTACTGGCCCATTTGTTTTGTGAAATGGTGTTTCTGTTGTCCAGGGTGACGGTCTTGACCTCCTAGGCACAATATAGCTTCTTGCCTCAGTTTCCCACCTAGCAGAGATGAAAAGTATATGCCATCTTTGTGTAACTGTATTTTGAGACTTTGATCTGGTGGCGACAGGGAGTTGCTGAGTCATTGCAGGTAAAAGTTCATGTTGCCCACCCATCAGCTTTCTCTGATGCCAAGGGAGGCTTCTTTTCTACAATCTCTAGACAGTAGAAAAAGTGCTGCTTTCTTGTTATTACTGAGGGTTGTAAGCTACAGTGCAACGAGAGGGATGAAGTCACATTGTTACCACCTAGGGGAAGAGTGTCAAGTCTCTCTACTTAAATATCATCCCTGAGGGGAACCATAGCCAACCTTATGAAAGTAAAAGTATAGGCTCCTTCCACTTTGGCCATTTTTAGTTATGAGAGGTAGGACACAGTATATCTGTGATGGGGATTGGTAAAGAGTGATTTTTGTGAATAGTTTTCTGTCAAGCTAGGTTAGGCCTTTATTATTCTTCTGACAAAGGAAAAAAAATTTTGTTTGAGCTATTTGGTTTATATTCATTGGTACTTCCAGATTGCAAGCTTCTTAATCTTCCAATAAAAAATATAGAAAACAAAATAGAAAATCCAGGGAACTTATATGGTACCATTCCTTGGGGTTTCTTATACTTGTATTATATACATGATAGCCAAAATTTTAGCTGTACATAGCAAAAGTAAAAGAAAAAATATGTGTACTTCTTGGAAGTGGAAGACATTACCTTTCAAAATACTCTGTTCAGTTACAATGTTCATTGTCTATCTTCTGCTGCTAGGAAATGAGCCTCAAAGTGACATGCTGGTGGATGGGTCAGCAGATAAAGTGCTTACTGCATAAATATGAAAGCTGAGTTTGGACCCCCTGGATCCCATGTAAAATCCTGCATCAGAGTTAGACACATCTATAACTCCAGTATCACCAGAGGTACATGTTAGTAACGTTTTACATAAAGCCTTTGACCTCCATTTGTACACACAGACTTGAATACATATATTTAACACATACCACCCCTACACACACACACACACACACACACACACACACACACACACATCTGTGATCAGCAAGCACAAGAAGCATGAGGTTAAAAAAAAAAGGCAAGCTTCATGTCAGCTTTCTGGAGAATTGAAAGAAAAATAAAATAGGTTTCTTATCAATTTGTCACCAACCTATTTGCCTTAATACTTTCTCATTATGCCCCTTATCTAACCCCAGTTTTCTCAGCATTGACAACAGTGGCTATGACAAGGAAAAAACAAGACAAACAACAGCAACAAAAAATTGTCGAGGACCTCACAAAGCAGCAGGCTCCAGGGCTGAGGCTCTGGGGACAGGGGAGTGAGCGCAGGGAAGCAGGGATTATTTGTCCCAAGGAGCTGCATCCACCAAGCCCGCATCTTTGCCTCTGATATCATGGAGCAACAGGAGGCCATGATTTAGTTCCAGCAGAAACACCTGGAGGGGAAGTCTGTCTCCATCCAGCGCCAGCCCAG
>JAQHUG010000175.1:3224378-3243389 GCA_028555095.1 Dicrostonyx torquatus
TGACTGAGTAGAATCTACTCAATTAAGAAAAATAAAAAGACTAAGAGTGTTAGAATGAGAATCTTAGTTAGGCCCCTATCATTTCATCTCTCTGATTTCCTAGTTGTCCCCTTCTAGACTATATTACTTCTCTTAGGATAGAGCCAAACATGGCTGGCGAAACAAACAAACAAATAAAAATAAAACCAATGAAATGATTTCTAATGATATTCTGCTACACTTGTAGATCAGTGCCTTGTCCAGTTATGATCAGAGAAACTTCCTTCAGCAGATGAGAGGGGGTGTAGAGACTCACAGCCAGACACTATACAGAGAGAGTCTAAATTAAAGATCCCCTCAGAGCTCGGGAATCCCACAGAAGGTGGGGGCAGAGAGACAGTAAGAGTCAGAGGAGATGAAGGACATCAGGAGAACACAGCCCAGAGAATCAACGACGCGGGGCTCACATGGGCTCATAGAAACTGAAGTTGCAAGCATGGCGCCTACATGGGTCTCACCAGGTCCTCTGCATACATGCCGTGACTGTTACCTTGGTGATTTTCTAGGACTTCTAACAGTGGGAATGGGTGTATCTCTGACTCTTTTTACCTGCTCCTGGGACTCTTTTCCTCCTCTTTAATTGTCTTATCCAGCATAGATGTGAGGGCTTTTTCCTTGTCATATTATATTTTGATTTTTTTCTGCTTGGCTGTAGTTTCTTAGAGGCCTGCTCTTTTCTAAAGGAAGACAGAGGGGGAGTGTATCTGGAGGATAGGGGAGCTACAGAAAGATCTAGGATGAACGGAGGGGAAACTATGGCCAGGATGTATTGTATGAAAGAATTGTCTATTTTCTTTTTTTTGTGTGGTTTTTCGAGACAGGGTTTCTCTGTGGCTTTGGAGCCTGCACTGGAACTAGCTCTTGTAGACCAGGCTGGTCTCGAACTAACAGAGATCTGCTTGCCTCTGCCTCCCAAGTGCTGGGATTAAAGGCGTGTGCCACCACCGCCTAGCAGAATTATCTATTTTCAATTAAAGAATTAATAAAGAAATTCAATAAAGTAAAGGGAAGGGGGAATAATATTTTTAAAATAAAATGAACATTATTCCATGCACACAAACAGGAGAATGAAAGAATAAAATGATACATGTCTTTCTGATATTTTTCTGTGTTGTAAATATTTATAAATATTTCTAACTATATCCATAACTGTAGTTATTTCTCTCATACTGATTTTCCTAATATGCAGAAATAGAAACAATATAATTAACAGCATTTAATTGTTATATTACATAATGGTAGAATACATCAGCACATTTTAATAGAACAATTAACATCATTGATAAACAAGTATCTGCCTCTAACTAATCCGACAGGTGAGCAATTTAAGTATCAAGGTATGAGCTGACAGCATGGTGGTATCTCTTCCAAAAAACACATAGTGCCATTGCACTGTTCAACCAATTGAGAAGAGGAAAGAGGGATGGGAAGATTGAGCCATAGATAAAGTACTTGCCTACAAGAATGGAGACCTGAATTTGACTCTCCCGAACCAACATAAAAATCTCAGCACGGTTGTATATGCTTGTAATGCCAGAGCTGGGGAGGCAGAGACAGGAGCATCTCTAGGACTCTCTGGTCAGTCCACACCTATGAGAGTCCTGTACCAAAGGATGACACCTTCCAGCTTCCACACACTTGTGCACTCACACATACATGAACGCTGACCAACATATACATTTAAAAAAATGTAGTAAGAAAACCACTCCCCTTGACTTTTTGAATATTGGGATTACTGTTTTTACAAACACTACCCACTTTGTAGCTTTCCATGCCACTTCAGGTCAGAGACTACAATAAAGTCAGTTCTATAAGTACAGGTGACAAAAAGTGCTGGCTGTCTCTCCTTGTGTTAATTTAACTAGAGAAGAGAAGCAATGTAAGACTGAGGGGTGCAAAAGATCCATCTATAGCAGAAAAGAAACTCTTGCCACTTTTTTCCTTTTTAAAATAAAAAATCACACCAAAATACTCCTTTTTGGATGAAAACCATATGACTACAGAAATATTCCTGGCCTGGATCTAATGAAGGATGGAAGGAAGCATATTTTATTCTAATTGGTACCATTATGATATTCTGATCATTCTTACAGAGTTGTTTCATTTTGCTATTATAAGAAAACACACTGTCTGCAAGAAATTCAGACTCTGGACTATCTGTTCTTCCAAGTGACTAACCTGAACTGCATGTAAAGAGAGCCTGTTTGGGAGGAGCACAGAGAAACACAAATAATCCATGGGGAAGAATATCTGGCTGTATCATATACAAGGTCAAGAAGAAAGAGGCAAGAAAGTCTTGTGTGACTGACTTCGAAGAAATTAAAAAGACAGATGAAATATGTGTGCAGAAAAATCTGACAGTGGTTTTACTAAAATATAAGAATTTTGAAGTTTTTAAAAGATTCGGTGTAGTTCTTCGAATTGATGGAAATCTTGCAAGTTGTTTTTCATAATATAAGCTCCCTGAGGGCAGGGAGAAAATATTATATTTCTCTTTCTCTTTATTTCAAGTATAATGTTCTTTACAGGAGATGATCGACAAAAAATAAAAAGTTAACTTTTAAGTTGGGTCCCAACCCCAGGATAGTGGCATGGGGTCAGCTCAGTCTGAACTCTGACCTGTTAAATACTCAGGATTCCTCAAAAACCTTGTTGAGTAGGTTTCGCTTTGCCAGAAAAAGTCATGACTTTCTTACTAGTCCCTACACCCCTGACTCTCTCCCAGAAACCTCCACCACCAACTCCATCCAACCGCAGAACCCCCAGAGATGGGCATTTAGTTCTCTATCATCTCCAACAAGGCTCCAACAGACCAAAGCCCCATGCTAGTTACAGGGCTGTTTCAGATAACGTACCCTCCTGCTGCAGTGTCACACCTTGTAACTGGCAGGACTCTCTTGCCATTTTTGTTGTCATCTCTGTTCCCATAACTCTGGAAATTGCCAGTCTGGTCCTCTGTTGACTTTTCTTTAGGCTCCTCTGCATTCCCTACAGGTAGTTACAGCAGACTCCCCCAGATGTCTCTGACTATTCTGTCTTATCTACAATAAAAAACCTTCCCCCTTAATGATGGAACTGCCATTCCGAGGTTTCTTTACTGCACCCCTCACATACAATTTACTGACGAATTCATTAGAATATCTGCTATAAACTTAACATAAACTTTTCAACTGAAGAAGCCTATTGTATATGTCTGAAGAGAGAAAATGACATGGCCATGTGCGTGTAGCTGTACTTACACCATGGAACTCAGATGGCTGACTCCAATAGCACAGCTCCTCTGAACCCCACACCAAGGAGGGCTGATTTGAAATGCCAGTCTTAGAAACAGAAAGAGAATGGTTATATGTTACATGATTTTGTTTTTTACTTGTTTTGACAAGAAAATAATCTACTATTAGAGGTGAATTGTCTTTCACAAGTAAAGAACTAAATAGGTCACCGCTTTTCTGTGCTACCTCTCTCATGTGCACAAAGGGGAGTAGTGAAGAGAGTCAAGAACAATTAAGGAGAATTCCCTCATCAAAAGGTGCATGTGGCAGGAGGGGGCAACAGGGACAGATGAGTCTGGGTTGGAAGGCGGTGAAACAGTGAGAGATGTTTCACCAAACTTCAACACATCTCAGAATAATAAATTTGAATTATTTCTTTACTTCTGGTGAGATGGGGAACTAAAAGATGCTTCCATGTGACCCAGTGAAGAAAAAAATTAAATAAGAAAAGAAAATAAGAGTGTTTCAAAGAGCGAAAGAAAAGATGAGCTAAAGAAGTTAAACCTAGGATATCTGAAAAGCATAGAGGAATAGATGGCAAAACAGAAGAAAAAGCAGGCCATTGTGCTCACCAGCCGGGAGAGGGAAGACTGTTCCAGAAGGTAAGCTAGGTGACTGGCTTAAAACAAAAGACAGAGCAGATCCACCTCAAGACAAATTCATTGCCCTCAAAGCCTCAAGACCAGGTATGGGTTTGGGAAGATAGTGATTCCTCTGGTAAAGAGTTGCTGCGGGAGATTAAGCCCTCTTGCTTTCAGCCAATGGCTTCTAAGATACCCGCCCAATGTGGGGCGTGGTTTTCATTTTAAAAAAAGCCGCAGCAGCTCTCCAAGCTATCTTGCTTCTGGCTTCCGTGCTGACTGCTAGACTCAGTTTCCTGTTTGCGACCAGAGGAATGTGGTTTGGGACATTGATCTGTAAGTTTTATCCCCTCCAATAAAATACCCCTTTTTTAAATCAAATTGGTGTAAGATTGTCCTGCGACAATAAAGAGTCTGGTTCTGACATTTTGTATGAGGCATGGAGTGGGGGCTAGACACCACCTGAAGATAGAACCTACAGTTTCAGACATCCTGGGGATCTGAGAACAGTAAACAACCATGAGACAAAGACCAAGTTAGACACAGCCTAGGAAGGCAGTGGAGAGAGGGCAGGACAGAAATTGACAGTGCATGGAGTGGCAGGTGGCAGGTCTCATCACCTGGGAGCAACTAGAGTTTGACAGATCTGAGGCTGAAGACAGGCAATCAGCCTCTGAAGCCACTTGCTTGCCACTGACTGCTGTAATGACCAAGAACTGAAGCCCCATTGAGCTACCTGTCCTGCGCAGCTGCATCCTTCTAGCAGGAGAACTGGAAAGAGAGCTCCTCCACTGTACTGATACCAGGGCTGTCATCAGCTTCCCATATTCCCAACACAACTAAAAAACAGCCCCAGGTAGACCAGCAGCCACCCAAAAAGGTATGTGCTGGAAAATATTTGGAGGATGAGAGAGTACTTGCCCAGTCCACAGATTGCAAAGTTAAGTTTGGCCAGCAGATATCCTGGTTTCCAAAGAGAAGAAGTTGCTAAAGTGAAAACAGCCTGGCAGACATCAGACATGTGTCTAACAAAGACATAACACCAGCACCAACCATAGTAAAGATAAGAGTCAACAATTTCAGTTGCTATCCCTCTGGTGCATGTACTTCAACACTTTCTTGTTTCACCTTTGCTTCCTTTCCCCCTTTCATTACACTTTAGTGGTGTCTTTACCATACTGATCATATTAAACTCCTCCCAACATTTCTCCCAGGTCTATCCCTAACACACCCAACCATGTCCTCTTTTATTTTTTAACCATCAAGTCCAATTTGTACTACCTATAGCTCTTAAATGTAGGACTTTCACTAGAGGGTTGTTAGCCCACAAGGAGCTGCACCCTTAAAGAAAACTGACTCTTCCTCTGCCAGCATTATCAATTGATAGTAGCTCCTTAACTAGGGGTGAGACTTTGTGCTCATCTCCTTCTCCATGTTGCAATTTTGTCTAGCTTGAGCTTGTATAGGTCTTGTGCATATTATTTCAACTGCTGTGAATATGAATATACATGCAACTGTCCTGTTGTAACTTCCTGACATTCCTTAAATCTTTATCTACTATACTTCTACTTTACTGTGTATGAAATGAGAATTTCAGATAAGCAAGTCAGTCAGTCTCCTCCACCTGCCCATGTGTGTGTGTATGTGGTTGTGGTTGTGAACAGGTGCATTCACTTTAGTGTGGAGGCCAAGGTCAATATTGGAAGTCTTTGTCTATCACACTCCTGTAGATGAAAGTTTCTGTCCTGTCCAGTCCCATGGCCATACAGTCCCAAACAATCACACAGAGGCTTATATTAATTATAAACTGTCTGACCTATTTGCTCAGGCTTATTACTAACTAGTTTTTCCAACTTAAATTAACCAATAATTCTTATCAATGTTTAGCTACACGACTTGGTAGCTTTTATCAGTAAGACATTCTCATCTTGCTTCCTCAGTGTCTGGCTAGCAAGTGCATCCCTGCCTTTCCTCTTCCCAAAGTTCTCCAATGTCTGGCTGCCCCACCTATACTTCCTGCCAGGCAACTGGCCAATCAACATTTTATTAAACCAATATGAGTGACAAATCTTTACAGTGTACAAGAGCATTATCCCACAGCACTCTCCACTTTTCCCTAAGTTAGTTTTTGAAACAGGGTCTCTCATTGAACTAAGAACTCACCTTGTTAAATAGATTGGCTGGCAATGACCCCTCAGAATCTGCCTGTTCTATCTCCCACTTCCCACACTGGAATCACAGATATGTGCTGTCACACCCAGCTTTTGCTTGAAGGCTAGAGATCCAAACTCAAGTCTTTTTGTTTGCACACCAAGTGTTTCTATCCACTAAGTATTTTGTTATAGTTTTTTTAAAAAATTTTGATAGAGAAAACTTGTTGATTCATGGTATCAACACTTTGACAAAATGCTCCATTTTTTTCCTACTCAATTTAACATTTTCTAAGCATTCTTTAATGCCAACCCTGTGTAAATGCTGAGAGGACTGAAAAAGGGAGACCCAGTCTTCGGTGGGAAGTGTTGTGCTCCCTCACTATGCATTTCTGATTATGTATTCTTTCAGACTTTATATTTATTTCTGGTCTCATAGTCTTCTTTGCCCCATAGTCTCTCCAATAAAACTCTGAAATTTCTTATCTTTTTGTAATCAGTCTTTTTTCCTGGTAGTCAAAAGTCTAATTCCCAACTTAATGAGACCAGAATATCATACTTGAATCACTCCCTACACACATCAATTGCATTGGTTTTAAGCAATCCTTATCCCCCTTCTTAAAATATCAGAATGGTCAAAATATCCTTGATTTTCCACTGCTTGCAAGGTAACCTAAATGAGTATTTTTTCATATCAGAAGTAGCTTTGCTTGTTTCTTGAATTATATTTTTTAATTTTTGGTTTTTCGAGATAGTGTTTCTCTGTAGTTTTGGAGACTGTCCTGAAACTAGCTCTTGTAGACCAGGCTGGCCTCAAACTCACAGAGATCTGCCCGCCTCTGCCTCCCAAATGCTGGGATTAAAGGCATCCATCACTACCGCTGGGCTTCATTGATTCTTTATTTGTTCTTTCTACCTAGAATACAAGTTCTGGAGGGAGAAACCTCATTTTTTATGTCATGTCCTGAGAGAAAATAGTGTCTAACAGACACTCTCTTTTATTTTAATTGCTAGGTAAATGAAAGCTGTAGCCTAAAATGCCCTTATTCAATTCTCTATAAACATTTGTCATTGTGGCCTATTTCTTTGGCTGACATGAACATTACATTTTTCTTATTTGGATAGAGTCATGTGTATATGTAGATTTTAGTAGCATTAGTGTTTTATACTTATTGATATTTGGATTTATTAAGTACTTAATGCTCAATTTTGTCTTCATTTCTCAGGTTCGTTTTTGGTGTGTTGTAATGAGCGCGGCTGTGGCCCGCCTGGCTCCCAGTGCAAGCAGGCTGTGTTCCCTGGCACTTGGCTCCTGGCCCCATGGCCGCATGGGTAGCTTACACCCAAAATAACCACATGAAAATTATATTAATTTAAATACTACCTGGCCCATTATCTCTAGCCTTTTCTTGGCTGACTCTCACATCTTGCTTTAACCCATATCTAGAAATCTGTGTATCACCACGTGGTTGTGGCTTACCAAGAAGATTTAAACCAAAGTCCATCTTGGGCTGGAGAAACATGGCGTCTGGCACACTTCCATTCTCCCCAGCCTTCCATTCTGTCTACTCTGCCCACCTAAGGGATGCCCTATCCTACAGGCCAGGGAAGTCTCTTTATTTAACCAATGAAAGCACAGAAATACAGAAGAACCCTCCTACGCCATTGGTGTGTGTATATGATGAAATGAGAATTCCTAGTCATTGAAAATGCCATATAGAAAACACAAAAAGAATAACAAGCTCACAGAGCACTGTACATTCAGACAGAAGAGAGCAATCAAAACTGTTGTGGTTGACATGACTTACCAAATGAAAGAATACAAAGCAACAGTGATTTAAATGAAATGAATCTTTTCTTTCTCATTTGGAAGAATCTTGGTAGTAGACAGACCAGAGACATTTTAGAGACTCTCAAACACCCCAGTAGCTCAAAGTCCTCCTGCTCCACCATACCTAGTGAACACCCTTTTGCTGGTGGCTCAAGATGACTTCTCCTACTCAGTCCACATTAGGTTGTTACAGGGCTCAGGAAAAAGAAGAGGGAAAGAAAGTATCTCTTTTCTTTTCATATCTTGTGGGCTAGAACTCAGATATCAGGCAAATTCAACATATTCAACCCTCACAGTTGTTCAGCCATGGCACAATCCAACAGGAAAAGGAGGACAGTGGGGAAAAGCCACCATTCTTGCTTAGACGGGGCCTCTCTGAAGCATTAACACAAGACCTGAGGTTTCAGTCAGAGATGAAAAGCAACCCTGAAAAGCCCTGGAGGTAGAAGCATTCTATAAGAGTGAAAAGCGGGTAAAAATATCCGAACTTGGAAAGACAAACATCTAGGTCACCAACATAAATTGAAGGAGGAAGGCAATTGTAGAGCAGAAAGTCATGAAATTGGTTCCTTATACTTCAGTGGATCGTGATAATAAGGACAAATCAGAGTACTTGCAGTCTTCTTGAAAGAGTCTTCCAAGCTGGGATAAAAATGGATGAAATACTTCAGCTTGAGATTATCAAGCACGTATTTTACCTAAGTCCCCTTGCTGCAAACAATATCCATACAGTAGCCTTCTGATTGTACACACACCATCACTAAAGTGGCTCTGCTTCCTGAGTCTCAATGTTCCCCCCTGATTTCCTCAGCAGCTTATCCCAATTGTTACTTTAGAGTGCTTGGGTTTTAGGAAGATTATTTAAGCATGTCATGAACATAGATACAATTTGAGGTAGTTAAATCTTAAATTCCCCCAAAGTAAACATAATAGTCAAATAAAATAAGATTTCATTGTTGGCTTCCAAAAAAAATATTCAGGAAAGCCTCTCAAACTTTGTTTTCAATAAAATAAGAGGCTCAACAGTTTTTATTTTACTTCCCCTAGATTCCATACAGAGGCTTATGGGAGTGTTCACATCTGCAGAATTGAGACACAGAACAGCTGGAAGACATGTCTACTTCCAGCATTTATTCTTTATAAACCCTGACAATCTGAGTCTCTGATCTTCCAGGAAAGTTTGGCTGCTTAAAGAAGAATCTAGAGTCCCTAAAGATCAGCAGCGTTGTTAATAAAAAAATTCCCTATAGAGGCTAGTAATGTCTCAAAGGGCCTTCAGTGTCTGTCTACATATCAAGCTCTAACACACATGAGCATGTATATGTGTACATGGGCATGAGCATGCATACACACACACACACACACACACACACACTTTAGGCCAAATAATTTGTTTATAACATATTTCTGATACATATGTAGAATAGAGCAGAGCAGATTGTAAATATCAAGTTAAATTAAAGAATTGAACAGATAATGGAGGACAAAAAATGCAAAAATAAAGCTCACAGAGAGACCTGTGAAGCAAAAGAAAGTCTAGAGGCAATAGGAAGGAATGTGGATTAAATAAATGAATTATGCTAATGATGATAATATCATTTATTATTGAGCATGCTAGGCTCTATGATCAGCTTATTTATTCTGACATCATTAGTAACATTTAACATTTAAAGGAAGGTACATTTGACTTGTAGAAAGAAAGAAACTGTGCATTGGACAGACTGAATTTCTTGCCATTGTCAAGAACTAGAAAATGACAGAGCTGGACTCAAATCAAATCTTAGCTCTGAGTCTTGTACTCTAACAAACTTCCTATACTTAAGTGGTGCTAATATGCAACAGAGGAAAGAAAGAGAGGAGCAAAGAAAAGATAAATGTAAGCTATACAAATATGCAAAGTTCATAATGCCCAGATCATATTTCTATTATAGTTTACCTGTAGTAACATGTTAAATTAAGAAAAAATATTAAAGGCACAAACTTTCAGAAAATATGGGTACCATTTCTTGTAGCTATTTGACCTTGACCAGATGAATAAGAACATCATTTCTGCCATCTGAAAGTGGGAAACATATTACCTTTTCTGAATAAACGTGAGTAGAGATGTTATGTATAAAATGAAGATGTGCCTGATATGTAGCAAGCACGGAAAGCACAGCATTTATTGCCTTTGTTCCAAGAAGTGTGTGAGTAGGATATTGATCATTTTTTGCAAGCATTAGCATAAGATGCATATTTAGACTTTCTAAGAGTGCCTTAGTTATTGCTTTATATTCTGTTATAAATTACCATTCTTAAGTTTATAGCAGAGCCCTTCTAGGACAAACAAAATATATCTTACAGAACAAATAATTCCACATTCCTCACAGAACTCAGAGGGATTCTCTCAAATCTCTTGTCAAAATTATCTCTGAGGTGGGGGAGGGGAGCCAGTGAGAAAGGCGTCCCAGTGGCTGCTGATGTCCTGCCAAATTCAAACACCAGTGTCTCTTCAGGGTTCATTCCATACAGAAAGAACATATTCTATCTCGTCTGACAGCATTTATCTGGATTACACGGCATCAAAGCACTATCTGTGCCCAAGATACTTTGTGAAATGATACTGATGTGTTTGATGATCTATATTTGAGAGGTTGCATTTCTGAAATGATAAACTCCAGCAAGCCTCACTAGTAAAGTTTACTTTTAGTACGTATACTTTGTCTGTATTTGAAAGGGCACCCATTATTCACATCTGCAGAAACCTTTATCATTCTAAGCAGACACATGATGGCACTGGGGGTGTTGGCATTTATCGAGATGAAGACAACTGAAAAGAAGACAGGAAAGCTGATTCTCAGCTCATTCTTTCTGTGACCAAATGAGAAGAAAGTAAGAGTACAAATAAGAGCCAATCTCCACTCATCTTTTCTCTTTTTGTGCTTCTACGAGTTTTTACAAGAATATCTTGCTTCAAATTCTGCCAAACAAGAGCCCCAAATACCCCTACTTCCATGAGCTCAGGCTCTTTTCTGTTGCATTGTCTGCATCAAACCTAAAAATTAGATAGTTGATTCATCAAGGTCCTTGCAAAAAAATAGAGATTGGTACCAAAATATAGAGAAAGACACTGAATAACATTGACTCGCATAGAGTGAAAGTATCAGTTCATTTTTTCTAAATTCTGATTTGTTAGGAAGCATGTCTTGATGCCATGTTAATATCATAAGCACATCTCCAACACTAACAAAGCTTTCTTGTTATAAGGATTCAGTCTCAGAGCCAAAGAACAGGCAACACTACTGAGATAGAATTTAATAGCACCATTTTATTTATACTGTCTTTATTTTTAGTTACCATCTATTCATAGTGAGTGAACTGTTATTCCATTTATAGAAGTAAAATATGGTTTACTTTCTAAATCCATTTTAGACTACTAAGGTTAAAAATGTAGATCAAATACAAATGTTCTATAAGAAAGTGGAAAGGTGGGAAAGTGGGATAGTCAAATGTTGGAAATGGTGATAATATAAAAGCAAACATTTTTAAATGTATAACTCTTGTGGTGGTTTAAAGAAAATAGCCCCCAAGGAAGTGGCACTATTAGGAGGTGTAGCCTTGTTGGAGAAAGTGTGTCACTGTGGGGGTGGACTTTGAGGTCTCTTTTACTTAAGTTTCTCTTAGTGTGACAGGCAACTTCCTGTTGCCTGCAAGATGTATGACTCTCAGCTGTTCCAGCACCATGTCTGCCTAGATACTGCCATGATCCTCATCATGATGATAATGAACTGAACCTCAGAAACTGCAAGCAAGCCACCCCAATTAAATATTTATTTAGAAGAGTTGCCAAGGCCATGGTGTCTTCACAGCAATAAAAACCCTAACTAAGATACTCTATAACTCAAAGTCAGAAGTATTCTTTGCATCTTCTATAATTCCATAGCTGAATCTGGACCTCTACAGAACAAAAATTATTTTTCTCTGAATTGTGGGTGCCAAGCATATTGTTCATTTTCCCCAAACCTTATGCAAGATTTGTAAGTCATCATGTTTTGAAGAACTCCTTTATGTTACACGGAATGCATTTGCTGCCAGGGTTTGTGGAACTAGGAACAAGAGCCATTTCAATAAAGCTCTGCATTCTCTCCAAGTTCCAATAATATTTTACTATGCCTGCAGAATCTCCCTAATTAATGTCTTGCTATCATTATGTTAATAAACCAATTTTTCCATGTCCCCTCTCCCAAATCAGTGGCACTTCCTGGTTTCTTTCTCTCTTAATGGAGGTAAATCATTTTACTTAGATAATCCAAGCCAAAAGATGAATAGAAATTGATATGATAAAGAGGGGGAAAAGAAGATTCAGGCAAAATAAGCAGCTTGTATAAAAATCTGAAAATGCTAAAGAACTTTGGTAAATTAAAGAACTGAAAAAAGCTTTGTTGACTGAGGTTTTCTGTCTTGCCTGATTTCTGACTTCCCACCAGGTCCCCCAGCCATTTAACCCCAAAGAAATCACACAGAGGTTTATATTAATGATAAACTAATTGGCCCACTAGCTCAGTCTTCTTATTAAATCTTATAACTTGTATTAACCCATTATTCTAGTATATGTTAGCCACATGGGTCACATACCTTTTTTGGTGGGGCAGGTCACATCTTACTTCTTTGGTGTCTGGACAGGACTGGAGATCAATGGGCTTCATCCTTCCCAGAATTCTCCTGTTCTCATTGACCCACCTCTACTTCCTGTCTGATTGTCCTGCCTATACTTCCTGCCTGGCTACTGGCCAATCAGTGTTTATTTAAAACATAATTGACAAAATACAGACAATTCTACCACAAAGCTTAGGTGTTATAAAAGGAAAATAGCTGGTTTTCCAGAGCAAAATCATACTTTTTTTTGCAAAAGTACCAGTAATATTATTGAAGGAGAACCACTAATACTATAATGAAACAACTTTAGAGATGTTGCCAGGATAACAAGAAAAGAAGCTAAACACTGGTGTTTTATTTTGACTATTGTTCTATTGTTTTTCTACTAAACACTTGCCAGATGTTCTACTCCCTCTTTGGCCATCCCTCTCAACTCAATTGATATGAAAATCCTTCAAGATTTGGTCTCATATCATGCCATTTTTTTTCTAGTCTTGAGTTAAAAATTTAAAGTTTTTGGACTGGAAAGATGGCTCAGCAGTTAAGAGCATTTACTGATTTGTCAGAGGACCAGCATTCAGTTCCTCTGTATGCATATGTGCAAACATGCACACAGATACATAGAAATTAACTAATTAATCAGTTAATTAAGGCTTCATACAAGAAGGCTTACTATCTACTTTGCACTCTAAGATTCTATTCCACATTTGAGCCAAGATGAAGAGGTTTTGGCAGATTAAAGAAAGTGGTAGACTCCAACTAACTTTTTTTAAGCATGTAGCTGCCACTTTCCACAGAGGCTCCAGTTCAGAAAGCTGAGATGATACTGATACTGGGCATAAGCTCAGAGGCAACAGAAAATTCCAGAAGTACCAAAACATACACTACGATATTAGTTCCACCTAAACTATACCCAAGATGTGGTTGTGTGCTGGAGTTGAAGGTATTACAGAGTATTAATGCCACAAAAGCAAAGACATTGTTTTCTTCTTGGCACTTAACCAGTGGAAGACCCCTCCCACAGGTTTACTTTTATCTAACCCATCAGCTTTTAAATTGTGAACTGTCTCCAATCCATCTGAGATTGCAACTTCCCTGTGATTTATCTCAGTGTAAATTTAAACTGTATCTGAGAAAGTCTGAGGCAAGTTTATGAGATATTTATATGTTTCATTTAAGTTTTCAAGTGGAAAAACAATTGATGGTTCCCTATTTAAAAATAAAAAATAAATCTGTTGACTCTTACATACAAATAATTCAAACCAGCTGACCTTTAAAATGTCAGACTTCACATGTGGTCAAGCTTTAAACACAGTCTAAGCTGAGCTTAGAAAAATATAACTTAAATAATGAACTGGCAAAGCAAATAAAGTGAAATACTTGGAAGACGATTCAGCTGAGTAACAACTAGTGACCCCCAACTGCCACTTGTTATGGACAGATGCCTTGAAAGATTTTAAGTTGGGAGTGTTTAGAAACAACCCAATTATGGTGGGTGTCTTTCCAAATTGACCAGGGGCTAGAGGAAAGAAGTACTGACCCTGTCAAGATTGAAATCTGAGGTCTTGGGAAATGCTGGGGGAAAATCTGAGAGATGCATAGTTCATTCCTGGCTTAAATTATAAACTGCTCAGATTAATGACACTTAGACTTTTATAGGATAAAATTACAAACTTGTGCCTTCCCACCACCTGACTTATCACATAATTAAGTAAAAGAACACTAACTTGCAAGTGCAAAAACAATTAGTATAAGGAAACTTAACATATTTCTTTTTTCCCATAGTTACCACATTAATACTTTTTTAAAAATTAACTTCTTTCTTAAAATTTAAAACTCAATCTTTGATGACACCCAAAGCATAGGCTTTGCTTGTGTTTCTGGTGATTTATACTAAGTAGATCTCCACAGCAGCATTCATTGGGTTTCTGACCATTGCTTTTTTCTGAAATTCTAAAACTTACTATTACAGAAATATTAGATAACTAATCTATCACATATATAAAAGACTGCTCTATCTATATTACTAGAAAAGTAAATGTTTATCTGTAATTTAAAACAGGGAACATATAATAGCCCCCAAAACCCATGTTTGATCTTCTTATTCATCATGCAATAAACACACCCAGTGGAGAGTAATACATACTTTATTCACCAAGAAATATTTATCTAGGCTACTGAAAATGCAAGTTTACATATTAAGTCTTTCTAATCCATGGATTTTCTATACTAAACTGTCTTTTTCTCCACCTACCTGCTCTTTATATCAGAATGGTAAAGTCCATAGTTGACTGTTAATTAGATAAACTAATGACTGCTTTTGTCTGAAGCTTAATATGATTTTTTGGCCAAACTTTTTTTTGAATGTTTATTAGCTGTTGAACTCAGCTTAATGTTTTATAAAGAATAATTAAAGAGAAAAAGTAAATTAATTCAAGACACACATTTTAAACACATTTTGGGTTTTTCATTTCGTTTTGTTTTGTTTTTCTGAGACAGGTTCCCTCTGTGTAGATTTGGCAGTCCTGGAACTCACTATGTAGACCAGACTGACCACAGACTCTCAGAGATCCTCTTGCCACTGCTTCTCAAGTGCTGGTATTAAAGGTGGTATCACTACACATGGCCCATTTTAACATTTTTTTAAAAATTCATTCATTTTATATATCAACTCCACCTCCCTCCCCTTCTCTTCTCCCTCTGCCACCTCCCTCAACTCACCCAACTTCTAATGAGTAAGAAAAGAAAAAAGTTAACCCAATGGAAATGGAGTTTGTTATTTAATCCTTTCTTCTTTTTCTTTCTTGTTTTCTCTTCCTAGATACTAATAGCTCACACTGAGTCTTTGCTTCAGTGTGACTGGGAGGCTACGTGATATGTGTACTATAAATCACCTTTAAATAGAGAATGCATTGAGATATCAATATCAAGCCAGTCATATACTCTATTAGTCACTAATCAGTGTCCTAAGAGTTTGCACTAAAGTAACTTCAAAGGTCCCTTGAAACTCAGACATGTAATTATGGATGCTCTTCTGCTCAAATAGAACAAACACTGGGTTGGATAAGAAGCAAAATAAAACTCTGAAAGTAATCATTTAGAGCCGATGCTAAAAGAACACAGTGACGCGGGGAGTGGAGGGGCCTTTTTCTCTTAGCCCTGCATGCATTGAGTCTAGGAAAAGTGGGTTTGATTTATTGTATCAAGGGTCCTGTGAGTTGCATTATTAGAAAATAGATGTAGAAAAGCATATGTCATCAAACAGCATGTCATATTTGTGAAATGGAAATGGTTTGCTAAGGCATGGAACTCAGGGTGCTTGAGAAAGAGGCAAGGCAAAGAAAGATGTAGGCAGATTCCAAACTGTTTTGATTAAGTTTTGAAGAAGGCCTTATTTCCTTTTAAAATATAAATTGAACCTATAAAGTATTTAGCCATAGAAGCAACCAGATGGGTACTTCAGAAGGAAGCCTTTGTCTCATTCAGATGATCTTTGATAAATTGAGCAGAAATCCCCAGCAGTTAAAAATGTAACAGCAACATCTGTAAGGAATACAGAATCCCCCACCCACTTTTATTCACTCATTCTTAGTAATAATTCAAGTAACAAAATTTTGTTTAACACTTAGTACTATGTAACAAATGAAAGAGTTACAAAGACTAGCAAGAAGAACAAATTAACTATTTCAAACAACTTGAAATTTGTAGGGAAACTGTGCATTAAAATGTTATTCTCAACAGTGCGTTTTTGCTGCTCTGTTTTCTTATGATTGCAAATGTGGGGATTAAATCAATTATTTATTTTCAATTGATAAAATTAACATTTATCTGGAAAAAATTCTTATCTTCTTGCATTGACTTTTGGTTTTTCTTCATTTACAAACCATGTATCCACATATCTCATCTTTAAAACAATCATTTACATGTTTCTTCTTTTCCCTTTGTGTGTATTTATGAATGTGAACTATTGTGTGAGCATAATGTATTTCTTTGTTTGCTTTTGTGACTCTTATTTGGTTTGGTTTCATTTTGGTTTTTTGGGACAAGGTATTGTGTGGTTCAGGATGGCCTTGAACTCATAATCCTCTTTCATTAGCCTCCCAAATGTTGGGATTGCAGGTGTGCATACACATGTACATGTACTGTTTTGTTGACAGTACTTTTAGAATCAGTATATGTTGCCATATGCAGCAGCAAGTTTTCATAACCATTTATTGCCCCTTGCTGTTCAATTACTACATTTTTGTCTGTGCATCCTTCTGGTAATGGACACCAAATTGCTTTAATATCTTCCACACACATAAATAGCACTGTAAAATGATCTTATATGTGTCCATTTATAGACCTGCAAGTCAATTTCCTTGAAGGTCTAAGAACAAATAGAATTCAGAGTTGATGAATAAGGACACTCTTCATTTGTTTCCTCAGTGTGTAGGCTCAGATAGTGTGCACAGTTCCTTATATCCCTTTTTTTATTTCCTTGATCACCATTCCTTGCTCCATATTTCATAATTTTGATACCACAATTGAGAAAATTTTCTAACACTGCCTGATAATAAGGAGAAACTAGTATCTCAGTGCTTTTATACTTTGTATTTTCAAAATTACTAAGAATTCTAAGCATATACATCTTACCTTTAGAGCTTCCTTGTAGATATATTTTCTGGAACTATCAACAAGCTTTTATTTATGGCTGGACAGTTAATGGAATAAAAATCCTTCAATTTTAGTTATCAGCATTTCCTTTATGGAATATGCTTTTAAATTTTGGTTGGGAAGTTTTCTTTGGGATCTTCATTCATCCAAATATACACATATCCTTTGATCTACTAACTTTATAAAACTGAATTCCATATATCCCATTGATTTGAGGCACTATTTTATTATTTATAAGGAGTACATACACCTGAATCTTTCTTCTATGTCTTATTCTTTGTCATTGGGTTATTTTTTTAAAATCATATTATAAGGTTATTTTACAAGAAATAAAAACAACCCTGCTAATGTTCCTCCTTTCTCTCTTTTCTTAATTTAATCCACTCCCTTAATTATCCACCCTAAAATAGAAGACTATAGACTATAAATAGAAGACAACTTTGCTAATTGTTTTCTTTATCTCAACTTCAACCTCAGAATGCAATGTTGAACACATTTGAGTTCAAATAAATGTAGTCTCATCTGGATGCTATTGTTCTCATCTACAATGCATGCATGCTTTTTGCTTGTATGTTTGTCTTTGTGTAAGGCATTTGATGTGAGCATGTATCTTGGTTAGAAATTTTTAAAAAATTCTTTTTATACAGATAATTGGAGTTTAATTACAAGAAGAAACTTCATACATTGATTTATGAGATATGTAATAGTACCACCCTGATAAACCTGGCATATTCTTCTAGATTGTACTAAGCAACAACAAAAAAACTCTTTGCATTTTTACTTCTGTAGACAGTAATAATTTATCTTACTTAATATCTTTTCTCCATAATTTCTACAGCTCAAGGAGGAATAATAAAAACACTATTGAACTATAAATATAAGACTTACTGTGCCTTCTATCAATCAGATTCTATAGAAGCCCTGCCAAGAAACACCCAACACAATAGTTACACAAAATGGCAGTACTTGTTATTTTCTTTTTTTAGCTTATACCTATTACTTGAATGTAAACAAAAAGTCTATCTAGATGAACTGACAGCCACAAGAACAAAAACAAGACTAATAACATCTTTTATTAGATAGCTGTTGCTCAAGTAACAACTCCAAACTGACCCACTGAACTCAGAATCTACTATATCAGCATCCAAGAAAAAAGTCAAAGATTTTCCTTCCCAGAAACACATTTGTCTGTGAAGGTGAATCCCATCTATAGTGAAGGCACTGCATCCAAAGTAAAATGCCCAGGCCCATAGAATTAACATGCATTGGGCAAATTAAGGCCCGAGTGACCTTTGGGAGCAAGTAAACAAGGCTCAAGGGACCTCTGAGAGCAGGCAGGAAGGTCTTTGAGACTTCCAGTAGCACCAAGTGAGTTTTGAGAGCAGGCAAGAAAAGCTAGAGCAGCTCCCAGAGCACTGAGCAATCTCCAAAAGTTCTAAGTGACCTCTGGGAACACAGAGTGACCTCCTGGAACACTAAGTGGCTATAACCGTGGCCCTGATGCCACCTCAAGGAGCATCCATCTGAGCCTTGGATCCACGGGCAACTGGAGGAGTGATCACCAGATACGCAGTTCCACCTACACCAAATGGAGGAAATGATGGGTAGACAACATGGTAGGAACACAAAGAGCAACAGGGCATCACCAAAAACTAGTGGCTCTGTAACAGCAAAATTTGAACACCCCAACAGAGATGAAACAGAAGAAAATGACCTTAAAATAACTTTAGGAAAATGTTTAAGGTCCTTAAAAAGGAAATGAAAAATTTCCTCAGTAGTGGAAAAGAGAAACAAAAAATTTGAAAGCAACAAAACCTTTATACAAAAACAAGAAAAAGCAATCAAAC
>JAQHUG010000175.1:3245164-3256146 GCA_028555095.1 Dicrostonyx torquatus
GAATAATGGGTTAATATAAGCTACAAGAGCTCATAAGAAGCCTGAGATAATGGGCCAATCAGTTTATAATCTTATGGAGACCTCTGTGTAATTTTCTTTGGGACTTGCCGGCTGTGGGAACTGGGGAAGACAGAAGCCCCAACAAGCAGGACCTTGTGTTACAAGATTGGATCAAAAAAAAAAAAAGTCCCATTGCCACATAATAATCAAAACAGTAAACATATAGAATAAAGAAAAAATATTAAGAGCTGCAAATAAAAAAGGCCAAGTAATATATAAAGGCAGACCTATCATAATTACACCTGATATCTCAAGAAGATCCAGGCCAAGCAAGATACAGACATCAAGAGACCCTGGATGCAAGCCCATACTACTATACCCAGCAAAACATGGTTTAATCAATACCTAGTCACAAATCCAGGCCTACACAAAGTGCTAGAAGGAAAACTCCAAACAAATGAAGTAAGTTACAGCCACAAAAACAAAGACAATAGATGATGTCACAATCGCAAACTCAAAAAAGGGAAACTGCACACAATAACATCACCTACAATAGAAACTAGCAATCACTGGTCACAATATCCCTTAATATAAATGGAATCAGCATACCTATTAAAAGACACAGGCTAACAGGCTAGATACAAAGATAGAATTCATCCTTCTGCTGCAAACAAGAAACACACCTCATTCGCAAAGTCAGACATAGCCTAAGAGTAAAGTTTTGGTAAAAAAAAATTTCCAATGAAATGAACCTAAGAAACAAGCTAGTGCAACTATCCTCATATCTAACAAAATAGACCTCAAACTAAAATCAATCAAAAGAGACAAAGAAAGACATTTCATACTTGTAGCAGGAAAAATACATCAAGAAGAAATCTCCATTCTGAACACCTATGACCCAAATTCAAAGGCAACTTCATATGTAAAAGAAACATTACTAAAACTTAAATCACAAATTAAGCCCCACACACTACTAGTGAGTCTTGAGATTTCAACACCCCACTCTCACCACTGAACATATAAAAACTTAATAAATAAGTGAACTAACAGATGTTATGACTCAAATGGACTTAATGACATCTATAAAACATTCCATCTAAACAAAAAGGAATATACCTTCTCAGCACCTCATACACAGTAACAAAACAAACCTCAACAGATACAAGAAAAAAAATTTGGAAAACCCCATGTATCTTATTGGATCACCATGTCTTAAAGTTAGAATTCAACAGAAACACTTATTTCAGAAAGTTCACAAACATGTAGAAATTGAAGAACACACACATGAATCACCAATGGGTCAAGGAAGAAATAAAAAAAAATTAAACACTTCCTAAAATTCAATGAGGGGCTGGAGAGATGGCTCAGAGGTTAAGAGCACTGACTGCTCTTCCAGAGCTCCTGAGTTCAATTCCCAGCAACCACATGGTGGCTCACAACAATTTATAATGAGATCTGGAGCCCTCTTTTGCCCTAAGGCATACATGCAGACAAAACACTGTATATATAATAAATAAATAAATAAATCTTAAAAAATTCAATAAAAATGACTACACAATATACCGAAACTTATAGGACACAATAAAAACAGTGTTAAGAGAAAAGTTAATAGCAGTAAATGCCTACATAAAGAATCTTGAAAAATCCCACACAAGTGACTTAACAGAACACCTGAAAGCTCTAGAGAAAAAAGAAGCAAACTTGCCCAGGAAGTAGATGACAAGATATAATCAAATTGAGAGCTGAAATTGATAAAATAGAAACAAGAAAAACAATACAAATAATCAATGAGACAAAGAGTTGGTTCTTCAAGAAAGTCAACAAAATAGACAAACCTTTATCCAAACTAACCAAAAGGCAGAGAGAGAATATCCAAATTAACAAAATCAAGAAATGAAAAGAGGGACATAGCAAGAGGCATAGAGGAAATCCAAAGAATCATCAGGTCCTACTTCAAAAACCTATACCCCATAAAAATTGGAAAATTTAAAGGAAATGGACAGTTTTCAGGATAAATATCACTTACCAAAATTAAATCAAGAAGAGATATGCAAATTAAATAGACATATAACTGCTAAGGAAATAGAAACAGATACCAAAAGTTTTCCAACAACAACAACAACAAAAAAACCAGTACCAGATGGTTTCAGTGCAGAATTCTACAAGATTTTCAAAGAAAAACTTATACCAATACTTCTCAAATTGTTCCATATAATAGAAGCAGAAGGAACATTGCCAAACTCTTTTTACAAGGCTCCAGTTACCCTGACACCCAAACTATACAAAGACATTACTATGAAAGAGAATTAAAGATCAATCACACTCATGAACATTGATGCAAAAATACTCAATAAAATATTTGTAAAACGAATTAAAGAACACATCAGAAAAATCATCCACCATGACCACGTAGGTTACACCCCAGAGACTCAGGGATGATCATCTCATTAGATGATGAAAAGGCCTTTGAAAAAATTTAACACCCCTTCATGATAAAAGTCTTCAAGAGAGCATGGATACAAAGATCATAACTAAATATAATAAAGGCAATATACATATCATAAAATATTGTGTCGTAAGTGGCATAGCATATTCATTATAAATCTTTTATTTCCTTTTCTTTTGACTATTAATAAATACATATGTTTTCAATTCCAAGTATTTCTTACAAGATTCTCATGCTAAGTTTCAGTTAAAAACATTTAATATGCAGCACTCATATTATGAATGAGTTCCTATGGAATATAGGATATGAAATCCCTGAAGAGATAGGGGAACTCAGATATCTCCAGCTCTCTACCTAGGGAGGGTACTGACCACAGTGGGGTGGGCCTTCTTATATCAATTAACAGTCAAGACAATTATGGCTGATACCTGGTGCTTTGCGGGACTCCTAACAGTGGCAGTGGGTGCTTCTTTGGCTCTTTAGTCAGCTCTTGGAACTTTCTTCATTCTGTTGGGCTACCTTGTCCAGTCTCAAGATGAAGGCTTTTGTCTTATCTTATTGTATCTTACTTTGTCGTGTTTGGTTGTTGTTTGTAGGAGGCCTGCTCTTTCTAAAGAAAAACCGGAGAGGGAGTGGATCTGGAGAAGAGGAGGGAAAGGGAAGGTTGGGAAGAATGGAGGGAGGAGAAACTGTGCTCGGGATGTGCAGTAAGAGAGAAGAATCTATTTTCAATTTAAAAAAAGGAAAACAATACAGACAAGCTCAAGGCCGTTTAATCTAGGCAATTCTTAGATGACTCTAGGCTGTGTCTGATTGACAGTTAAAGCTGACTAGGACACTAGCTAATCCTTATTAAGTGCTCACTGTGTACTAGGCCCTATATAATATATAATATAACATTATATATTAGTTCATTTAATCCATTCAACGAAACCAATAAAACACTACTATAATTCCTATTTTATAGACAAGTCTTACTTAAGGCGATATGCCTAGTTAATAGTGGCAACATTATCTATTAGTAGTGGCAACAAAGCCTAAATTTTCCTATCCCTCCAGGGGTTTCAGAGCCTGCATTCTACCATCTTCCAGCGGTATAGATGGGAGCAACATATTAAGTGTTCTACTATAAATATAGCATGGTGAGCTTGGAAAATATTTGGAATCTAATCTACTTTAAAAAGACAATTGTTATGTGTAACTTAACTATATTTTGTACATACTTCCATCTTCCTGTTTACTCTTGGCAGCAAAATCATTCCTCATACGTGAATAAAGGATTTGTGTGTAAGTGGACTTGACAGTGGCTATGCTAAACATGGCACTCAGACTATGCACATTAAATCCACTGGACCTGTGGACGGTAACTTTATTTTTTTTAAAGGAGGGTGTAGTTGTTTTAGAGGTAATTGCAGGAAGGATTTGCAATGAGGTCATCCAGAGTTATCAGAATGGACCTTAACCCAATTAAAAAATTAAAATAGGCACAAAGGAGAAAAATACAGCAGGAAGAAGAAACGTGACCACAGAAATATAGATTGGAGTAATAATAATGTAGCCAGCTAGCTAAGGTACACCAGGTATCACCAAAGTTGTAAAAGGGAACAAACTGAATTTTCTCCAGAATCTTGGGATGAAGCCAAATCTGCTGATAAGGTGATTTCAGACTTCGGGCCTCCAGAACTATGAAATAATACCTTAAAACCTGCTGATACCTTGATTTCAAGAACTATGAAACAATACCTTTTTATTGTTTTACAGCATCGTGTTTGTGGCGATTTATTATAGCATACATTGAAAAATAACAACAGGCAGTGGTGGCGCACGCCTTTAATCCCAGCACTCGGGAGGCAGAGGCAGGTGGATCTTTGTGAGTTTGAGGTCAGCCTGGTCTACAAGAGCTAGTTTCAGGACAGGCATCAAAACTACAGAGAAACCTTGTCTCAAAAAACCAAAAAAAAAAAAAGAAAGAAAAAGAAAATTAACATACTATCTGTCTAACTGAAATAAATTCTTGAAAAAGAATTGTGTGTTCTGTGCCTTTGTGCTCTTCCCTCTGTAAACTTTAAGTGATAGTGACAAATATGTGGATTAAATAGGAGTAACGTGTAGAAATGATAAAGCTGAAATACACAACATGGAATGTGTATTGTGGCACATACCTGTAATTCAAGTGCTACAAGGCTGTGGAGGAAGAATTACAAGTTCAGAGTCAGCCTGGGCTACATAGTGTGTTCAAGAACAGCCTGAGGTCTATAGTGCAATTGTTCCTCCCAAAACCAAGAGTTGGAAGTGTAGTGGCAGAGTGCTTTCTTAGCACATGATAGGCTCGGGCATCAGTTGTTCTACTGTTCGGTAATGTGCCTGTCACCCAAATGCTTTCTTATATGAATGAATACATGTAAGCTTCTTGACTAAAACATCCATATTGCCTCGTTCAAGGGTCTCAATGCCTTTGGAGTAACTCCAGTGTCCTTAGCTAAGGGAGGTAAAGTCAACATGCAGTTTTTCATCTTCTAGTCATATTTTCTTCTCTTTGTACTTACCAAGAGGAGAAATCCAGTGTGTTCAGTTATATGACCAAGAACCAAATTAACAATAAATATGATCCCTGTCCACATGTCATGTCAAGTTACTTACTACATTATCATGTAATTAATACTTTAAGAGTATCAAAACAGGATTCATTATAAGTTCCTATGATGAACAAATAACTCAGACTTAAAGGTAGTAGAATCTGGAAAAACAAGTCAAATACATTTTCTGTGATTTAATTATAAAACAATCAAATAAAAATAAATAAACTGCAATAAATATTACATTCTCATTTAAAAGAGTTTCTTCATTATCATAATACATACTTTTTATAAGATGCTTATGTTTACTTGGAATTGTGATATATACATTTTGTGTAAATTATCTTATACAATCTAAAATTTTATTAAAGTAATTATATACTATTTATATGATGTACTCATAGAATTCACATATTTGGTATATTTTACATATGGTTATATGTATATTTACATATTTGTAGTATATATGATATACCATTATTTCATCGGTTTTACAAATGAGAGTTAGACTTCAGGGCAAAAATATCAGATCTAAAACCCAAAGAGGCAATTCTGGTTTGATTTGGTTTGGTTTGGTTTTGTGGTATGTGTGTGCCATGTATGTGTTCATGTGGCTATGCATACATGTATGTATAAGTGTGTGTGTGCACATATGTGCATGTTCATGGAGACTAAACATTGAAGTTTACTGCTCTCTACTCGTCTTATTTTTTGAGACAGTGTTTTTGATCCTGAAATTCATCAATTTGAGTAGTATATCCAACCAATGAGCTATAAGGATCTTCTTGTCTCCAAAACCCCAGCATTAGATTATAGACATACACTGCCATGTCCAGCTTTATACCTGGGTACTGGGGATCTGAATTCAGGTCCTCTTATCATGATTGTGTGTCAGGTACTGACCCAATAGAGTTATCTCCCCAGCCTTCACACTGAGGTTTTAACCAGAACTTCAGATGATACACAAAATTTTAATTGGCAAAATTCTAAGATAGTATTTTTAGATAAGCATTTGTTAAATAAATATGCACTTCTGAGTGGGCTAGGCAAAGTGATAGTCTCAAAGGAATCACCCTTCACCAGCAGACCTTAAATGTGGGTGGACCATAGGATAGTCCAAGATAAGTGGCAACAGTACTTGTATACAGGGCTATTTTGACATAGTTACATTTTTACTAACCAGTGCCTGTTCTTTTAAAGAAAATGCCCTCTTTAGTAACTTCAGCTTCTGTTCAGTTAGTCCAAAAGTCTCATTTACAGGAATACGGTGAGAAATAAGTAGCAATAAAACACATGGCAACTTTAATATTCTTCCCAATTCACTGAAAGCATTGTAAAAGGCCTGAAAATTGAAAGGCACAACAAGCTGTGGTTTGTAATAAATCCTATTATTGCTACTCCATCTTTCCTTAAATCTATCTTTGTAAGTTTGGTTTCTTGCTGAATTTTATTTTTAATGCCAAAGTCAATACAAGTGTATTTTATTATAGTGTATTATTGGTAATTTTATAATATTTGCAGAATAGTTAAAAATGTGAAGTCACAGGACATACAGGTTCCCAACTGAGGCTAAACTAGGGGATGGTCTTCTGTGTTATCAAAATGTAAACAATCGCTTTGTTCTTGACATATTAGTTTCACATCTGCCACGTTTTGTGTTTAATTGGTGATTTTGCTGTTTACAATGGATCATAAGCATAGTGTGTAATTGCTGTCTGGTGTTCTTAAGTTCCAGGAGGTGTGAGAACCTTGTAGAGAAAACACAGCTGGTAGATAAGTCCCCTCTCGGTCAGCTGGAGTGCAGTGCGCAGTGACTGCAGTGGAGAGGAATTAACACAGTTTCAGAGAAATGGAAAAATCTTTCTGCAGTCTACATGAATATGCTAGAATAACTTCCACAGTATATGATGAGGCTATAAAATGCTTCAAAATTGGTATGTTTTTGAGAGGTGATCACCTGTTTTATAAAAATGAATCAACAGCATTGTTCTAAGACTGAAAGCCAAAAAAAAATTATTCACACATTAATACATAGCACCAAGGATTGGTAAATACCACACTACTCTCAGCAGCTATTGATTATAAGGAAAAGTATATGGTTGATTATTTAATTAAATTTGATACATTATTACATATTAAATAATATGTTATTAAGGAAAAACACATATAAGCAGGATAAGTATTAGTCCATTGATAAAAATGTGACCTGAAGTTCATAAAAAATGTAGCTTTTTCTCCCTCAGAAATAAAGATGTGGTGTTCACAACTGCAGAAAACACACCTATTGCACTGTAACAGTTCATGATAAAATAAACCTAAAACAGCAAAAAAAAAAAAAAGAAGTCATCTCTTGTTGATGCCAACTTTCAAACATTCTTCCTATTTTCCAAAGAAACATTAACCACCACCAACAGAAATGTAAAAAGTTTTCAAACTATAAGAAAGCTAACTAATCTAAAATAAAAAGGGATATTATAATTAGAACTTTGCAAACTTCAAGAAACTGTGAATAGTACTTACTGAAAGATGAAAGCTTGAAAAACATTTTGCTAGCTGAGCTTAAGGTAAGACATTCAAAAATTTTGAGACACGTTTTCATTCTGTCATAAAAGCACTTACTATATATCATGTTAGTAACTTCAACATTACAATGTCAACTGTTTCTCGCAACTCAAAAATAAAAATTAACTAGGCTGGGCGGTGGTGGCACACTCCTTTAATCCCAGTACTTGGGAGGCAGAGGCAGGCGGATCTTTGTGAGTTCGGGGTCAGCCTGGTCTACAAGAGTTAGTTCCATGACAGGCTCCAAAGCTGCAGAGAAACCTTGTCTCGAGAAACCAAAATGGATAATAATAAATAAAAAATAAAGATTAACTGAAATCTATTAAGCTACATTTCAAATAAAGGAAGCTTTACTCTTCTACAGTAATTTCACATTTACAACATATTCAAAATACCTGGTTCATTACTCAGAAAATTCTACAATATACTATTTTCCAATTTATTTCTGATCACTTACCATCTCAAAGCTCACACCCCAAATCATGTCTCTATAATTGATTGTATTTGTTATAACTTGCATGTTTTTCTCATAGAATTTCCCTGATGCCCTTGTTTGCTTTCCATCAATGTGATTGATGAAGCAGTGATCAAAACTACCTTAGAGAAGAAAGGGTTTATTTGACTTACACTTCACACTCCTTAACTGAGGGAAGCTATGTCAAGAACTCAAGGCAGGAACCTGCAGTTATAAATGAAGCACAGAGCCATGAAGAGGTGGTATTTGTTGACTGTTGTTTCTAGCTTGCTCAGTTTCTCTTACTATATACCCTAAAACCATTTTGCATGGACAGCAGTGAGCACGGCACTCTTCTATTTACCATCAGTCAAGGAAATTCTCCCCCACAGGCTTGCCTACAGATCAATCTGATGACCACATATTTTCAATTGAGGTACCCTTTCCCTAGGCAACACTAGCATGTGTCAAGTTGTCAAAAACCTAACCAGTACAGTACTCAATAGGGAATAAATGCCTTAGCCTTCCCTTTCAAATGACAAACTATATTCAAGTTATCTAAATTATTCAATCATTAGTGACTATCTATAACACAAAGCCTCCAAGAATCTAACAACAAATCGACTCCATTACATTCTAATGGGAAGTATTACAGAATTAATGGATGATCATAAATAAAAATTTGGAGAGAAATAATCATGGGACTAGAAAGTGCTGATGTCAGAGTGAGGACTGGTGTTTGACACACATGACCAAGACAATCCTTTGAAACATTTGAACAGACAATGTGAAGCCTAGCCACACAGTAATCTCAATGAAGAAATTTCAAGAAGAAGGAGTTAATGAAAAACTCTTTATATAAACTCAATTCTGTCTTCTCAAAGCAGTACAGTGAGGCCAGTGAGAATAAGAACAGTAAGAGGCAAGCCAGAAATGGGGGGGGGCGTGGTAAAGTAGGAAGCAGATGGCCAAAAAGAGAGCCTTGTAGTCCATTGTTAAAACTATGATTTCAGTCTGGGAGGTTAAATCACATGAAAATCCATGGGAAGGTTTTGAGTTGCAAAGTCACATTGTTTATAATAGCTTAAAATTCTGAGATTATGCAAATGGCATATTATCTAATATTTAAAATTGTACACAATGCATATAAAGTAATGACTATAAACAAACAGAGTCTGCTAATTATCACTGGGAACTGCTGTAGCTATTATCATTATTACTACATATATATGGGACCATTTCTGATATATCATCCTCTAGTTTTATATTAAATGTCAAGATAATTTAGTTCAACTTAGGTCATTGAAGACATCACTATATTTTCTCCGAATTAGTTTTCAACACTCAATCTTAAGTTCTCTTTCTTATTCATGGCAATGCTAAAATTATACCTGTCAGTGAAGCTAAGACTACTTTTGATTATCAAAAGATAGCAGTAAGAAAATATGCAAGTTATAAACTAGAAATATTCACTACACATGTATATGAAAATACACTGTGATCCAGAACAAATAATAAATGCTTACAATTTATCAAAGAAGGAAATAATAGTACTATCACCCAACAACCAAAAAAAGAAAAGAAAAGAACAAAAAGAAGCAAAACCAGACAAGGAATTTGACAGACACCTTACAAATGGCATCTGTGAAAAGATGATCATCACTAGTCACCAGAAAAGTGCAATCATAATGAATTCAAATGCAATGTGGAGTGCTGAATTGGATTTTTAAAAAACAATAAAAGAGCATTAATGTGAAAATTCTAATAAAATCTGCACATTGGTTAATAGTATTGTAAGAATGTTAATTTGGTATAGGAGCTCCTTCTGCTTATATGTTGCCTTCCTGTGTGGTTATTTTGGGTGTAAGCTAGCTGGGCAGCCCGGACAAACAAGTCACCCCCATGTAACAGTTGATGCTCCAAAGTGGTAAACTAACTCCATGTAAAATCTGAGAGGGCTTGAAAAGTAATTCTAGACACAAATATAGAGTTTAGCACAGCTGGTGGCATGCCATAGCTTCTTTAAGAGACAATTTCCTGACTCAACAGCCATAACAAAAAAAGAAGTCACACGGTTTTAAAACATGGCTTCCTGGGCTGTGCAAACCCCAGCTATTAAGTTTTTCAATGGCATTTGTGGGCCCAGGTGTTTCTGTGCCCACTTGGGGTCAGGAGGAAAGTATCTGAGATCATGTCCATGGCTCAGCTCTTCCTGCCTGGGCAGATGGCAGGATCAGGTCTAGTAGGCTTGGGCAGGCAGGAGAGCATAGTGGATTCCCACCACCAACATAGAGATGTTTCCAGGCTGTGTAGTGCTCTGCATGGCAGATTTGGTTGTAACTCAGATAATAAGAGTTTATGTGCTGCATGCTCATTCTCACAGTTAAAGTGCTGAGTGTAGCTCCTACCTGGCTGCCCCACAGCTAGCAGAAATGGTATGTCCACCATTTTGAAACTGGAGAGAGGTAGAACCAACATCCAGAGCAGCTGCAACCAAGCTGCTTAACATTTTAAAAGCTCTTCAAGATAGTAGAGAATTAAAGACAATGCAATAGGACAGATCAAGACATAAAAGAACTCTAAATGGGTCATATTGTTAGATAAACGTATATAGGCTTGGGAGAGAGAAGAAAAATAGTATAGAAAGTCATAATATAAAGTTAATGCTTTAAAAAGGGTAAAGTCTTTAAAGAGACAGAGTAAAGCAATAGAGTAAAAATAAGCCACATAAAACAATGGAAAATTCACAGAGAGTCTGGATTCTGTACATTATTGTGTTTTCTTTTAATTTTTTGACTGTGAAGGAGCTAATTGCAGAGAGACATTTCATTATGTGTGCTGCTAAGCTAATCCAGCATCTATATTATAAAAGTATTATGACTTCAGAATTTGGGTCTAAGGATATGATGCTTTGGAAAAGAGGTTCTTCTTTTGTTTTCACAGA
>JAQHUG010000175.1:3266443-3276453 GCA_028555095.1 Dicrostonyx torquatus
ATATTGGTCTCAACACACAGAGAAAGCAAATGAGCACTAACCTTATTCACACCACTCCTATCTGTGTTATTACAGACTGCATTTTAATTTGAACTAATAAAACTAATGTTGCTTCATTGGGATTTTAATACATTTGTTACTTGAAACAAATCACCTCATTTTTTTTAATCACTCTCTATTGACAATTTTACTAATTTGGTGAGATTATGATGTTGGAGTGTGAAAAACATGTTGAAATTAGCTGTATATCTAAATCCAGATGTTTAAACATGTTACAACACTATGGAGTGTGATGATTTATATTCTCTCATGAAGGTCATAGCATATGGCTTGGAGAACACTTAGGAAATGTGGGTTCATGTGCTCACATTTCACTGCTGGAACTATTGACTCTAATTTGACTAAATTTACCAATGAAGTTTGATAGACTTACACAAAACTCTAGTCACCATTCTTCACTTCATATTAAACTGCTCCCACTGTGCAGACCTAGTGCTATCAACAAGGAATTCTCAAGTGTACAGCCATTTAAACAGTTTAGGTGATGGTTACATGGATATTTTAAATCTGAGTCGGTAAAAGAAATAAAGACACAGTAGACCTGATGTGGGGTTTTTTCCCCTTTCAATTAGGAAAAACTGCTGAGAGGAATGCTACTTTGAAACTAACTAATTGGTACCCAGGCAAGGAAACTGACAGTCATAATTGAAAGAAACAAAGTCACAGCAAATCAGAAGTGTTTCAAATAGCCTTGCTGAGGGCACAACTGATGATTACAATTTAGGAACAATATTGATATAAGTTGAAGAAAACATGACATACATTTAAATTTGACAATTCTGAAAGTTATATTCCTGCAAGTTACAGCTACAGTGCCCTGTGGGAATGGCTCTAGAGCAGCCTTGATCAAGAGTCATCAAACATTATGTAAACAATCCCACAGTAAATATTTTATGTCTCATAGGTCATATGGTCCTTGTGACAATAATTAAAGCCTGCTACTGTAATGCAGAAGCAGCCATAAAAAATATTCAACAGAATGAACATGGCTGTGCTCCAATAAACATTATTTATAAATCAAGATGGCAAAAGCAATTATTCAACAATAAAACTACACAGATGATGAAGTGTATCTAAGGGACATGGGAACCATAAGAGCTCTGTCTCATCAAAGCTGAGATGATGAACAAAGTTGTACATAAAGTAATATTTACTGTATTAAAATATAAAATAAGCATCATAGTCCATAAAGATATTGATAGGTAATCATAAATGTGAAGGAGATAAATCTCTCATGTATAATAATAAAAATAATTTATGTAACTAATTCATCCCCAAGGAAGTAGATAATAACTCTTTACTTCTAAGTGTAGTATACACGGCACTTCCTTCTAAAAAGTACAATATAAGAAGGTGTCTTAGTTAGGGTTTCTATTGTTGTGAAGAGACACCATGACCATGGCAACTCTTATAAAGAAAAGGATTTAATTGGGACTAGCTTACAGTTCAAAGGTTAAGTTCATTATCATCATGGATGGTGGCTTGCAGACAGACATGGAACTGAATGGAGAAGGAGTTAAGAGTTCTATATCTTGATCCTAGGCAACAGGAAGTTAACTGTCTGTCTCACTGGGCATGGCTTGAGCCTCAAGACCCACCTCCAAAGTGACACATTTCCTCCAACAATGCCATACCTATTTCAACAAGACCATACCTCCTAATAGAGCTACTCTCTATAAGCCAAGCATTCAAACACATGAGTCTATGAGGACCATACCTATTAAAACTACCACAGAAGGGAAAGAAAAAAATCCAAGTTTACAAGTGAAGAAATTCAGCAAAGAGTACCAAATCCAAGGTGATAAACACAAATTTTAACAGTGATATACCAAAGTAACATCACAGAGCCTTCATATGACTTAACAGCAATAACCTTTACCCTCTGAAAATTTATAACTCTACTTTAAATATGAGGTAAATGTCAAAATAATACCAGTATATAGATGTTCTATAAAATAACAGTCTAATACTCAAAACTGTCAAGATCCTAAGAACAAGAGAATAAATGAATAGTCAAGAAGAGGCATGACAACTCAGTGATGGATGTTGTGCTAGACACACTCCAGAAAAATAGCACTTATAAAAACTAAGAAATTAAGAACATTGATATGCTTTAATTAATTTTTAGGTTGAAATATTGTTCAAGTGAAAAGTAAAATTTGTATATACTCATCATAACCTAGGTTAAAACATACATATACATTATGAAATGTCCCAGTTGGGCTAATTAATATGGGGTGAGAACACTTAACATCTATTTTCTTAGTAATTTTCAAAATGAATAACATTGTTATTAACTATAAAAGCCACGTATAAATGAGATCTCTTTAACTTATGCCTCCTGATTGAAATTTTGTATACTTTAACCCTACTTCTCACCACATTAAGCCTCTGGTGACCACCATCCTAATCTGTACTTCATTGAATTCAATTTTCCCAGAGTCTACACATGAAATCATGTGAGATTTTTTTGTTTGTTTTTATTTGGGTTTTGTGTGTTTTGTTTTGTTGGTTGACAGGTTGGCCTTTATTTTGATATACTTCATTTAACAGCCTTGGCAAAAAAGGATAAAATGTTCTTTTTTTTCTAAGTCTGAATAGGAATCTCTAGTGTCAATACATCATAACTTCTTTATCTATCCATTATAAATATTTAATTAATTCTATATGTTAGTTATTGTGAATATTCTCCAATAAACACCAGTAGCCCACTATTTCCACTTTCTTTCAATTACACTCAGCACTGGATCTGCTGGATAATACTGTTGTTCCTAGTTTTTGTTTACTTGGGTGTGGTGTTTTGTTTTGTTGTTGGCAGGAAGACACCATGTTACTTACTATAATGGATATAGTACACTGATTTACATTCTCACCAGTATACTGTACTGAGTTCCTTTCTCTGTACATCTTTTTTTAAAAATAATGCATTCTAACATGTATTGGGTGATATTTAATTGTGGTTTTAATTTGTACTTATCTGATTGTTAGTGACGGTAAGCACGTTTTCTATGTCTGTCATTAACTACAGTAACTATACATCATTAGATCCCTTGACTTAAATCTGCTAGCTGAAATTCTGTGTACTTTAACCTGCTGGTTCACAACACTATCAGTCCTGGCAACTGCTTTTTTACTCAAAACTCCCATGAGTTCAACTTTTTTAGATTCCACACTTAGACATGTGAAATCATGCAGTTGTTAGGCATCTACTTTCAAAAAATGTGTTTATTTGCTTATTCCATTTTTTCTAATTTCCAATCTTCATTTAGTCCATTTTGACAGTGTGTGTGTGTGTGTGTGTGTGTTTTAAAGGGTATATTTTTATTCTTTCCTGTGTCCTGAATACTTCTGGCAGAAATTAATTCATAAATATATGATGATTCTAACATCTATGTTCTTTTGTATTGCTTTACATGCCTGTTCCTATTCCAGCACCATGATGTTTTCATTACTATGGTTTTATAGTATTTTAAATCAATCAGTGTTATGCATGCAGCTTTCTTCTTTTAACTCTCGAACATTTTGGCTATTTAGATCCTTTTGTAGTTCCATGTAAATCTGGGCATTTAGTTTTCTGTGAAAAATGTTTCTGGAATTTTGATAGAAAGTATGTGAAATCTGTGCATAATTTGGGGTAATATGGACATTTAAAGAATGTTAATTCTTCCAAACTTAAGCATGTGACATCTTTCCACTATATCTGTTTTTTTCAGTTTCTTTGGTCAACTTCGTTGTTTACTTTTATTCCTAATTATTTCTTTAGAAACTATATGGTGAGTGAGAATGTATTCCTGATTTCTGTTTCAGATATTTTTCTTGTTTTTTTGACAGAGTCTCATATTGTAGCTCAGGCTGTCCTGGGTTGCTCTGTTACCTAGACTGAAATCATTTTTGTTACTGTTTTGACATATACCACAATGAATTTTTATATTAGTTCAAATGGCTTTTAGATTAGGTTGTTAGTTTTCTGTATATAAGATCATGCCATACACAAGAAGGGATAATTTAACTTCCTCCTTTATGATGATGCTTTATTCTTTCTTGCCTGTCTAATCTCTCTAGGAAAGGTTTCCATTATTCTGCATTAGTTTCTTTCCTCATTATTAAAACAAAATATCCAACAAGAAGTAATTTAAGGAAGAAGTACCCATGCCTGTTTAAAGTCTTGGGGAATAGGTCCCAGCCCTGCACAAAAGATGGCAGGATCAGAAGATCAGGTGGTCACATATTCCCCACAGTCAGAAAACAGAATGAACAGGAATTAGGACTAGATCATAAATCTCAAGATCTGCGTTAAGTGTCCTCCACTACGGCTCTAGCTCCTAAAGGTTTCACAATTTTCTAAACAAGCATCAACAGCTGGGGGGTCAACTGTTCAAAAGCCTGAGCATAGATGGAGGGCATCTTACATTTAAACGACAACATCATGCCCTGGCTCCCATAGGCTGATTACAGTCTTATAATACAAACTAGATTGGTACCAACTTCAAATGTCCCTATAATATTTAACATACTGTATAACAATCAATTAAAAACCCAGAGACAGAAATGGGGTTCAACCTGAAGGAAAGAAAAGCAAAACAGCCAGACACCAGCTCTTCTTACCTCAGTCTGAAATGGCAATCATGCCTCCAGGAATCTCAGAGTGAGACTGTGTGGGAGAACTGTCTCCTCCCATCTTATATTCCTCTGTAGTCCCGGGATTAAAGGGGTGTACCACTACTGCATGGTTTCTTGGCAAACTAGTGTGGCTACTGGGATTAAAGTTGTGTGTTACCAGTACCTGGTTTGTAAGGCGGTTCAGTGCAGCTGTTTTACTCTCTGAACTTCAGGCAAGTTTTATTTATCAAAATACAAATGAAACATCACCACAATACTAATTGTACAAACACCCTAATCTCCTGAGTTTCAAAGCAAACTCTTCACTGTGAGCCCTTGTAAAATCAAAATACAAGCTACATCTAAAATACAACAGCTCAGAGGAAACATCCCCATTCCAAAAGGGAGGAATGAACACATAGCAAGGAAAGATCAAACCAAAGTAAAACCAAAAACACTACCAAATCCTGCAGCTCTACATCTGTCATTTGGAACTCATGGTGGTATCATTTCCACTCAGAGGAGTGTGAGTGTCCTTCCTTTCCAGCTCTATTGCTTTTAAATTCAGCCTTATACAAGTTCTCAGAACACAGGCGGAATACAGCCACATTCTTTGTCAGAAAATAAACTGAATGGCCTCTCTCCCTGATCCTGACAGAGTCGTTGCTCCCTATGAAACATGAGCTAGATCTCCACAACCTGCATATCTCTCAGCTTTCTAGTTTCTAAACTCCCACTAGAATGGTCCATTAGTTTCTGGCGATAGCATTTGAGGAACTTTATAACATGGGACTCTTCCACATTTCTCCCACATAACAGTACCAAGGGCTTAAGGATCACATAGGTTTTTCATAACACTGGCCCCACTTCTCATTACTAATTTTATTTGCTGCTTTCCTCATTGCCATAAAAACAACAATAAAATTGACAGGAAGCAATTTGAGGAAGGAAGTGTTTATCCTAGACTACAGTTTTAGGAGAGGAATTACATGATGGCAAGGAAGGTGGGGAGTAGGAACTGGAGAATAAATAGTCACATGGCACCCACAGTCAGGAAAACAGAATAAAACAGGAATTGGAGACCAGCTACAGACTTCAAGACCTTCCCCATACTTTCTCCAGCAAGATCACCCCCTACAGGTTCCACAGCCTTCCAAAGTAACTACCAGTTAGGGACTAAAGGTTCAAACACATAAATTTATGGGGACTTTTCATATGCAAGCCACAACTCTACTGTATAAAGGTGACAGGTATGGGAATGTAGTTTTAGAGTACCATTTAGCTTATTATAATTATTAGATATGAGTTTGACAATTATGATTTCTACTTTGTTGAAGTACATTCCTAACACATTTGATTTTTACTGAGAGTTTTATTATTAGAGGATGTTAAATTTTGACACGTACTTACTTTTTCTGTACCTTTTGGCTTTGACCAATCATATGGTGGTAAATGAAGACCTCCCCTCTTTTTGTGTTATTTATTGGTATAAACTTCATTGAACAGCTTTTGTTTCATCCCTTATATTTTGATGCTATATGTATGTGTTTTCATTAGATTCAATATTATTTTAATTTTTTAAACTTTTCATTTTTTCTTTGTACTATTGATTGTTCAGGAGCATGATGTTTTATTTTCACGTATTTTTGAATTTTCTACAATTCCTTTTATTGTTACTTTCTGGTGTGACATCACTGGATCCAGAAAAAAATACTTGACATTATTTAAACCTTTGTGTTTAGCTTTTGGGTTTTTGTTTTGTTTTGTTTTGGTTTTGCCTAACAAATTGTTTATAATAGAAAATGTTGCAAAAAAAAAGTGTTTTCTGCTATTGTTGGACAGAAAATTCTGCAACCATTTCAGCCACTATACCTCTGTATTGCAAAATTTAATCAGCTTGCAACCAAGGTAATTTTGATAGGAACGAGGTTATTATATCTGTGTTGTGACAGTTTTTCCAGTTGTCTTTCAGATCCTTTAGTCCCTTCCTTTCTAATTATCTTCTTTTGTATTTTAGTGAATAAAATTATCAGCTTAACCTAACTTGCTGCAAGAGGTTTTATGGTATTAGCATAACAAAAAATGTATGGTAGAATCACAAAAAATAAAACATAAAGAATCAAAGCTCACATTCATTCAATTAGTACCAACCGATAGAATATTGACCCAGAAGTTTAGTCTGCACATAACATCATGGTAGTCTTAAGCTGAGAGGGAAATTTACTGGAGCAGGCATGGTGTTCAGGTCTGAGACATCATCCGATATTCAATTCCTTCTTCTTTCCAAAGGAAAGGTTATTTCTCTCCGTGTTTTGCAGAGTGACATGGGCAGTGAAAAACTTGATTTTACCTTCCTCGGTGAATCTTTTCTTATCTCTGTGTTGTGTTATACCTTGGTGCTATAGCCTCTGGCCTAGTTTCTTTGACTCTTGTGAAGATATGTCCATGCATGAATGGTTTGTTCAGATTGATGTTTCTTTAGGAGAATGAACACTGAAAATTCCTGTTCTGACCTTTAACTGAAAACAGTCCAGACTTTAGTTCATTTGTAAAAGAAATAGTAGATGCCAAGCTAAGGTTTTGCCCCAAGGGGTATAGTTTTTTCACTCCAGCATGGACAACCTTCCATATTCATTATAGCTCACAACAGTCTCCCTCCCACAGGCACAGAACAAAACAGAGAAATAGATGACAAAATGAGAACAGAGCCTTCTGAGACTCATCTACTCTAAGCCCCTGTTTTACAGCTGAAAAGCAGAAGCTGTACAGTTTGTCTTTCTCACCAAGGCAAAGCAGCTTGTGATAGATCTAAAACTGGGACTCAGGATCTAACTTTCTGACTTGTACTACATTGTTGTCTTCTTGCTCTTCGCTGTATGTGTAATTTCAAGTCAATTCAGAAGCATCGAAGCACTTTGTAAACTCAACTAACACTTAAGCCTCAAGAAAAGGAAACCCTTAGGATGCCTTCTTGTTTTCATCCCAGAGAAAGCATTCCCCCAAGTCCCTACAACTAACCCAGAGCCAGCACCTCTGCAGCACTGGGCCACAGGCGCTCCACACTGCCTTGCATCTTCTGCTCTTGTTTACATGTGTTTGTCTGCAAAAGTTTTAATGGAATAAGAGAAAATGAGTGCTTTAATTTCCCAATAAAATCTTGCCGTTGTGTGAGTCATTGTTTTCTTTTTTTACACTAGCGAGGGTAAAAACCTCTGGTTTTAATAACTAATACTGCTGAGTTCAATAAAAAGCACTTAATTCAATTTAACCCAAACCTTGATCAATGCCAGCTTCTCTTGGAATTTTATCTTTGTTTTAATTTGTGTCTTCTATGTTCAGAAAAATGAAAAGTCAAGAGGAAAGGAACAGAAGTCAATTAGCTGTAGGCTTGTTTCTAGACAAAGGACATGAAAACACAAAATTGACAGGTAACCTCCAAAAGTAAAATGTTTCTGCCCCATCAGATAATATTTTTCTGGCAGAATTAATGTTTTCATTAGTTCTGAATCAAGAAACTAAAGAATTCACAGCCACATTTGGAAAAAGATTTTTAAATAAAATATTCCAAAACCAATTAGCATCAGATTTCTAAGCCAGAAGTATATTGACTTTAATGTGTTAATAATTGAAAGATACGCTACTGTAGAATTAGATTCAGAAAGCCTCAGTCTGTTCAAATACTCAGGCAGACAAACTCTGTGGTTAGAGCCTGGGAATGCATGAAGGGAGTGAAGCAGAATGAAGCAATCTTCAGCTCAGTTTCGATAAGCTTTTCTTAAAGAATCCTTTTGTTGCTACAATAAAGTCGAGTCCTGTATCTGAAACATGCACATTTTTATAAGAATTGCCATACACTACTTCTTTCTTAATTAGTACCTGATAGTTACTCCTATTATCCCATTAAGGGTGAACAAGACTTTGCAAAGGTTATGAAGAATTAAAAGAAAAAAATCTCCATTTTGCTTCAATTATGTAGTGTTTCAGTGCAAAGCCTTTTAGAGCTGTTTGAAGGCTCATAAAAGAAAACTGAACACCAGGCCCAGTTTTGAATCTCCCACAGAACAGGGTAACTGGCAGCCACATGGCTTACCATTGTCCAAAAGTATTACTTCAACAGTGGACTAAAGAGGCAAAGAAGTCAGACTCCTGTAGAACTCTAAACTTCTGCTTCTTTAGCACCTGATTTTCTATAACCATTTCATCTCCAGATTTGACTGCACTAAAACTCACAGACTGTAAGACACTGATCTTAGAAGGAAAATTAGAACACATCAAAGTCAGAAATTCATCCACAAAACAATTCCTTGGACTGGTAATATTTTAAAATATATACCTTGGATAAAACACCAAAATAATTTTGTATTTTTTTCTCCAGCCATTTACTTTTGCAAGGCAAAGACTCTTAAAATGGCAATTATTGTCGATTATCATAACACTATAGACATTTTAATAAACAAAAATGTTAAGACATAATCTTGAAACCAAAATTAAATAAATTTAGTATATTTAACTTTGTTTTTATTTTCTCATTTCCACCCTAAGCTGCTGAAAATTTCATCATAGATTGGGGTCTCTTATAGATGATTGTTTAGGAATGTTCAGTTTCTTTAACTCTTTCAACTTATTGAGACAAACACTAACTCTCTAGACGATGATGAAAAGATGGGGGCTGTAGAGATAGCTTAGTTGGTAAGCTTAAGAACCTGAAGAACCCACATTTTCCAAAATAAAAGTCTGAGAAAGGTAGCACATGTGTCTAACTCCACCAATGGGGAAAGAAGACAGGTGGATCCCTGGGAGTCACACTAGCCAGCCAGGCTACCAAACTTGGCAAATGATAGGCCAATGAAAGAACTGGTCTCATGAAACAAGTTAGGGCTCAGGTAATAATAGCTCAGTAGATGAAGTTGTCATGCGAACATGAAGATCTAAATCTAATCCCCAGAGCCTAGTAAGAACTATGCATGGTGGTACCTGTCTGTAACCAAGATGCTGTGGAGGATGAAACAGGTGGATATAATGAGCTTGATGGCCAGCCAGCCTAGCCTACTTGGTAAATTTAAGGTTACTAAGAAGGGCTGCCTCAGCGGGGGATGGTGGCGCACGCCTTTAATCCCAGCACTTGGGAGGCTGAGGAAGGCAGATCTCTGTGAGTTCGAAGCCAGCCTGGTGTACAAGAGCTAGTTCCAGGACAGGTTCCAAAGCCACAGAGAAACCCTGTCTTGAAAAACCGGAAAAAAAAAGAAGGGGTGCCTCAAAAAAAAAAAAAAAGAGAAAGACCTGGGAAAATATCTCTGTCAGTAAAGTACTTATTCGCAAGCATAAGAATTTGTGTTTATGTTTAAACATAA
>JAQHUG010000175.1:3276479-3290297 GCA_028555095.1 Dicrostonyx torquatus
AGGCAGATCTCTGTGAGTTCGAAGCCAGTCTGGTGTACAAGAGCTAGTTCCAGGACAGGTTCCAAAGCCACAGAGAAACCCTGTCTTGAAAAACCGGAAAAAAAAAAGAAGGGGTGCCTCAAAAAAAAAAAAAAAAAAAGAGAAAGACCTGGGAAAATATCTCTGTCAGTAAAGTACTTATTCGCAAGCATAAGAATTTGTGTTTATGTTTAAACATAAAACAAAGAAAACCAGCCTACAAATCACAATCCCAGAGGACCTAGACAACAATGAGGACCCTAAGAGAGACATACATGGATCTAATCTACATGGGTAGTAGAAAAAGACAAGATCTTCTTAGTAAATTGGGAGCATGAGGAACTTGGAAGACAGTTGAAGGGGAGAGGGGGAGACAGGGAGGGGCAAAGAAAAATGTAGAGCTCAATAAAAATAAAAAAGGTAAAAAATAATTTGCTTTTAATCCACAGTATTCATGCAACAAAAGCCAGGCATAGTGGTGCTTGTAAACCCACAGTACAAGGGAGGTGGAGACAAGTCAATCACTGAGGCTCATTAGCTAGCCAGCCTAGCCTAATCAGCGAAGTTCAACACCTAGAGAGGCTGTATCAGAAATCAAGGTGGATGGCTCTGAGGAAAGACACCTGAGGTTGACCTCTGACCATACACACATGAACACACATATGTATATACATCTGCAATACATAGTCATACATACATATACACAAAAACTGAGAAATGACATCCTACTAGACTCTAGGCATATGCAAATGACCACTGGACTCTATGCATATGGATACACACATGCATGTGCACATTTATGTGATCTGCAAACACACAAATACATGTGTGCACACATCAAAAAAAACAAAAGAGAAATCAAAATGATCGATGGCAGAGCTTATATCAAAACCCATTGAAGTCTGAGTATCTTATTTTCAGTCAATAACAGATTATTTCAGTTATTCAAGAAGCATGTCTTGATGCTAACTATATGATTATGAAGAATTAACGAGAAATATCTCTTTACTAATTGTATAGTTAGAGGTTGGAGTTGTAGCTCAGTATAGAGTCCTTGCCTAGCATATGCAAAGTCCTAGGTTTGAGATACAGTTCCACAAATACTATTAATAATGCCCAGTTAGGGAAGGGAGATAGGTAGATATTTGGAGAAGAGCAACACCCCTAATTTAAAGAAAAATTTAATGTACAGGGAAATATAAATCTTATGCGTTGTAGAAAAAGGTGAAACCACTCATAGGTGGAAACTTTGAGATGTATGTAGGGTTATATCATAAATAAGGCTGTTTTTTAATTTGAATTGAATCTTAAGGAGGAAAGTCAGTAAAAGCCTCCCATTCATAGCCCAGAACTGTGTGGAAAAAGAAAGGTTTGGGAGCAATTTTCATTTGCAGGTCGTTGTCCTCATTTATTGCACAGTTGTTTATTGTCTTAGTCTTTAAGTTAGATAGGTATTGAAAATTATAGATCAATAGACATCTATGTTTGTCATATTTATAATTAGACTAATCAGGTTCTTTAGATACATAGAGATTATATTCAGTATAGATAGATAGATAGATAATCTTCAACCTCTTCAAGGAGCTGTAGAAAATGGCTTTTAATCTAACTTAGAGTTCCGTGGTAGTGAGACACAATCGCTCCTGGCAACATCAATCTATTCCCGAGAGAATGTTGAGCACCAAAGACACTCCACCTGGAGCCTTTCCTCTTGGCAGCACTGGCCTTTGGGCAAAGAAATATCCATACCTCAACCACTGACAGATATACAGAGTATCCGTAAAGGATAAAACAAGACTGTCATATCCTGCCAAGACAGGGTAAGATAGTTTTAAAAACACTCTTGCCTTTGAAATTAGTATGTCAGTTACTTTAGGCCTTAGCCAAAGTTGGTTGCTTCAACATTACAAATGAGACTTTGGGTGATTGCCCAGGTAGTCAGTTGTCTCTGTCATTTGTTGCACATTTTGGAAGTTTCTCCATTGCACTTCCTGTTCACTCAAATAATATTGTTTCCCTTCTCAGATTTTTGATGGAGTTGAAGATTAGATAATTGTAGTTACCTTCCTCATGATTTAGCCAAGCTTAATTTCAATGCAATAGTTAGACTCCTTGAAATAGAATGTTTAGTAAAACTTTTGTTATGCATTCCTTGCTTAGTAACAAACAAAAACATAATGCAGTTTATGTTAAGACCAAGAAGGAAACAAAGTGAATTGATTGGCTGAATAATATTGAAATGAAATTTATGCCCTGGCAATGCTGAAACATGTATGGGCAGTCTGTATATGGTGGTTCTGTTGAACGTGTCCATAGTGGGTCTCATGGTCTAAATTGATGAGGACGACTGACCAGATCTCTTCTTCAAGAAGGCACCAGATCTCATTTAAAGGCGCAAAACAATCCTACACCAGTTTGATTAAAAAAAGGTTATTTATTGGAGGGGATAAAACTTAAAGATCAATGTCCCAAACCACAGTCCTCTGGTCGCAAACAGGAAACAAAGTCCTGCAGTCAGAACGGGAGCTGGAAGCAAGAGAGAGCAAGCGAGCGCTGCCACTGCTTTTTAAAATGAAACCACGCCCCAGTGGGCTGGTATCTTAAAAGCCATTGGCTAAAGGAGAAGGAGCTCCCACAACACTCATTACAGATGGTTGTGAGCTACCATGTGGCTGCTGGGAAATGAACTCAGGACCTTTGGAAGAGCAGGCTGTGCTCTTAACCGCTGAGTCACTTCTCCAGCCTGAGTTCACTGGCTACCTCTCTGAAAATATTTTAGCAGAAAGCATTATAAAAGGGAAATAAAGCATACTAGGGAAAGAAAATAAACATGAAACCACCTGCTTAGAAATCTTTATATCCTTCTTAGACACAATAACAATGTTAAGAGCGCACCTTATCATTAAAGTCACATTAGTCTCTGCTTTTGAAAAACATTTTTAAACCTACTTCATAACAGACATTGTATTTACATGTATCTTGAAATATACACACCTGACATAATGTGTAATGAAGCCCGTTAAAGTTCAGACTAATTTTCTAAGCAGAGGGAGACTTAATAGTAATAGAAAGAAACGTAGAAGGCAAAATCACCTTATTAAGAGCCCCCTTCTAGGAATCGCTCCTCCTGACTTACTGGTCCATGAACCCTCATCAGTAGTAATCTTTCCCCTGGATCGTAAAGGTTTTACGTTATAAAATTCTACTAAAAAGCACATACCACCTGGGAAGAGAAAGAACTTAAAAACTCTAGCAGTTTGATTACTTCCTTTCTTTGGACTTTAGTTTTCCCAATTGTAAAATACATGATTTTGACCAGATGATGATCTCTGTGATCCTCTCTAGCTATGAAAGTCTAGAACTCACTAGGTTTACATGCTAGGAATGGAAGCAACTCATGGCTTGGTTTTCAAGGTTGCCTAGAAACAGAGGTTAGAGTCATAAGCAGGCTAAAGTACTTACAGAGATCAAACTCTCACCTAACCCTTGAGTTACAAGGAAAATTTAAACTTGCCTCCAAGTCTCATGGGCAAATAATTCCCTTAGAGCTCTTGGACAACACTTGTCTAATAAAGATTACACCAATAAATATAAAAAATAGTTCTATCCAGCATCCTTAGAGGGCAATTTGCAGTTAATGTTGGTGTTTAGGCACTGAAAGCGTATTAACTTACATAGTAGTAAAGTCTCTAAACACAGCCCACAGCTTTAAAAGATGCACAGGTGCCAAAATTAAGGGCCAAATTACCAATCTGTTTTAAATGATGGTCTGGGAATGCTCAATATGACAAGGGTAAATTATGACAAATAATATCTTCAATACAAAGAATGAGTTGTTTGAATTTATTAGAGGAAATGTGCTGCCTCTTGGGACTTCTTTTTTTGCCCACTCCCCAAAGTGGTGATTTTTCAAAATAGATTTGAAGATACACCTAATGCAAAATGATTCTTTAAGCATAAAATAAGGTCACTAAAAAAAAAAAAAAACTAAAACGGTTTCCATGTCAGCATTTTCTAAAACCCTTGCGAACTTAGAAATCTCAAGGAAATGCACATTCCATTAGTATCAAAACTAGGTGCTTCTATGATATTCTAAACACTGCATTTTTCAACATGTGCAAAAGCTTTAGCCCAGAATCAAGCCGGCTGCCTCTCTACTCACTGACAAGTTTAAAGAATTGCATTGGCAATCCTGCTGGATGACAGCAGAATGACTTCCTGTCAAGTAACCCCCATTCTGCAAGGTGACAGGAAATGGGTTTAAACACTGGTAATATCACTAATCAATTTGAAGGAGCACATGTTCCCAGGCTGCAATTGTGAAATTTGGTTGCAATGTGTTTGCTGCTTGCTGGGCCATGTGATTCAGCATAATGACAGATGAAAGGAAAGGTCAGATTTACTAAGTGTTGAAGAGGTGTCATCAAGAGCTGCATATTACTTCAAGATGTCCTCGGCATCAGAGGCATCTCAAATGGAAGACTGCATTGCTCTTGCAAAACCTTTCAATTTTCCAACAACCTTTTATGGGAACCCCTAAGCTTATTTCAACACATAAAGAAATGACCTTTTTTTGATTTCTGAGTGAGCTTTTTCCTATTCCTGACTGAGACTAATCATCTGGGTTAATGGTATTACTCTCGCATGCTCTTATATTGGTTTTTAAAGTACACGTATGTACTTTAAAGTTTTGTCAAACCCATTCTTGTAAAGTTAAAATAACCAGATTGTCTGAAAGTTCTTCCTAGTGCTTCTATCTTGAAGGGATTTGCCACTTTTCAAGGGAAACAATTTAAAAAGAAGAGATTTATTCAGTTCTACACTACAGAAGGTGCAAGAGAATGTAACTTTCTTTTTATTATATAGTAGGGCCCTAAGGACTCCCCCTAAAGTCCTCTAGCCATATGGACTCATAATGTTAGTCATAACTTTCCCGTGTTTATCTACTGAACACTTATTATATTCAAGAATTGTCCCAAGTGATTACAACAGTAAGAAGAGATGGTCTCTCATCTCTTACAGACATTGAATTAAATAATCAAACAATTCATAAATTAAACAACAAAACTATTACATTATTCAACCAAGTTCATTAACTGAGAATTTGTAACATGAGGGCTGGCTCGTTGGGGTTTGTGTCCCACCCGGTACCCCACAGTCGGCAAACCCCAAAGAAAATCACACAGAGAGTCTACATTAGGTTATTAACTGATTGGCCCATTATCTCAGGCTTCTTACTAGCTATTATAACTTATATTAACCCATCTATGTTAGCCACATGGCTCGGTACCTTTTCTCAGCTGGGCAGCTTACACTGTTGCCTCCTTGGTGGTCTGCGCAGGAATACCAGGCAAGCTTCCTGCTTCCCAGGCTTTCTCCTCGCCCTGCCTCTACTTCCTGTCTGGTTGACCCGCCCACACTTCCTACCTGGCCAATCATCATTTATTTAAAACATGATTGATTGAACAGACAAGTCTCCTGCACCAAGAATTAGCAAATAAAAATAGGAAATTATAAGAATATTCTCAGGTGTAAAAGGAAATATGCCATAGAATACTAGTCATCTGACTCCTAGACTCGCTGTCTTTACTCTGTATTACCCTGCGTTTATGCAGGCCTTTCCTGGATATTCTATTTCCAAGGTGGTCGTTGGTAGGTTCTCAAAGCCAGGGCTTTCCAAGTGTTAAACCTATTGCAACAATAATATGCTTACTCTTCGCTGAGATATAGTTGAATGAAAAGCAAGGTGTCATATCTGTGTATTCATGTTTTGTGGAAAGGTTGCTCCCTTGAGGTACACAGGATAGAGAAGGTCGCCTAAGCTCTGCTAGGGAGTGAAGACAGAAGTGCTCCCTTTCATGATCACTTTTCAGAAAGAAAAGGAAGTACATCTGGGGAGAGGTTAAAGAAAGACATGATTTTCTAGAATTACTTTTAACATTTGTTTTAAGTACTGCTTTAAAAAGATAATCTGGGCTGGGTGATGTGGACACACACCTTTAATCACAGCACTTGGAAGGCAGGGGCAGGTGGATCTCTGTGAATTCGGGTCTACAGAGAAAATTCCAGGACAGTCAGGGCTGTTACACAGAGAAACGTTGTCTTGAAAAACCAAACTTATCAATAGACTGATAGGTAGGTAGGTAGGTAAATAGATAGAAAGAAAGAAAGAATCGATAGGGACAGATAAATAGACAAACTAATACATGAATGAATGAATGAATGAATGAATGAATGAATGAATAAAATGATAATTTCAAAAGTTTTAAGGGCCAGGAAGTACAAAAGTTATGAAAATGGCCTGGCAAAGGACAACACACTCAGCTATCACACAAGATGATTCATGACTTTAAGAGTACAGTCCAGGACTTTTTTATCATTGTTTCAAAATTCAGAGATGTCTGATGCCTCCACTGAAAGCTCAACAGTTTCCTGCAAACCTTAAAACTTCCTCCCATAAATACAGCTCATCTCACAGCTTATATTTCTGTCTCCACAAGGGTAACACAAACTGTCTTCAGTACTTAATCTACAAACTATGTACCTAATCAGTATTTACTGAATACATAAGTGAGGTAGGCAATAGCATCAGGCTACATTTATGAACATCAGTAGTAAGAATTCATTAAATTCTCATTTTTATTATTGTGTTAATGATAATTATACTGTAAGATAACTAATACTTTTCATATTTTACAGGTAAGAGAAAAGAAAGCCCAGAGATATGAAATAACCCACTGAACATTAGTCAACTAATGAAAGACAAAGATTTAAACCCAGGTCGGACTCACTTAAAATCCCCTGCTCCTGCTTATCAGATTTATTGCTTCCTTGAGGTTTTAGATAAAATAAATACTTTCTAATGACACAGTCATATTCTGAATTTAATTAAGATACATGAAGGAAAATTTTAAATAAAAATAAATAAGTATAGTATCGTAAATAAAAAGAGAATACATAGTGTAAGGTGTTTTAATTAAATGGCTCAGTGATGTGGTAATTGCTGTTGTCTATTTGTGTGTGTGTGTGTGTGTGTGTGTGTGTTTAGACAGGGTTTCTCTGTGTAGCCCAGGTTGTCCTGGAACTAGTTCAATAATAGTTTAGGCAGGCCTTTAACTCACAGAGATCCATCTGCCTCTGCCTCCAAGTTCTGGGATTAAAATGTGTGCCACCACTGCCAGGCAAATATGTTTTATGATGTGAATTTCTTTACAACTTTTTTGCCACTTTCCTTTAAGTAATGACTTTGTCTTCAGCTTTAGCCCTTAATAGTGGCAGGGTGACTCTAGCAGTCTAAGGAAGCACCTCTTCACAAACTGCTTGTATATGCTGAAAAGGAACTTTTTGTTCTAATGCATTTGTTCAAAAGTATAGAAAAATTTCTCAGAAGCCCCACAGAACTCTTCTAAATTTATTTCTTTGGCGATTCCTAAACAAATTACTGGTAAATATATTAAAATTAATTAGCACTGACTGAGTATTCATGATCTACCTACATATGACTAAAATGAAGTTAGCAGCCCAGAAACACATAACAAGAAAACAAATGTTTCCTTCTGGTGCAAGAGAATCTCCCAGAATCTACATGGATGACCCCAGCTAAGACTCCCACCAATTATGCCCATCTAACCTGAAGTGGCTATCTCCTGTGGCCAAGAAAGGCCTCTAGTGGAGGGACTGTGACACTAACCCAGCCACATAACTTTAGACCTAGTCTGTCCTGTCTATGGGATTTCCTGAGGTAAAGGTGGCCTAGAGATTGAGAGTGTAACCAACTAATAACTAGTCTAGCCTAAGACCAATACCAAGAGAGTCAGCTCACCCCTGACACTGCCTGGAGCACAAGGACCCATAGCTGGATGACCCAGAGACCTAGGATAAAACCAAACATTACTAGAGAAAAAATATTAACGTAATAATGCCTAACAATATTCTGCTATACTCATCCATTGGTGCCTAGCCCCACTGTCATCAGAGAGGCTTCATTCAGCAACTAATGGAAACAGAAAAAGATACCCTCAGCCAGACATTAGGATGAGCTCAGGGAATCCTGCTGAAGAGAGGGAGGAAGGATTGTTGATCCAGAGAGTTCAACAACACCACAAGAAAACCCACAAAAACAACTATCCTGGCCTCAAAGGCAATCACAGAGTCTGAGCTGACAACTAGGGAGCCTGCATGGGACTGATCTAGGACCTATACATATATGGGACAGTAGCTTGGTCTTCTTGGCAAACTCCTAATAGTGGGAGCAGCGATTGTCACTGACTCTTTTGCTGGCATTTGTGTCACCTTGGCCAGCCATAAAACAAGGGGTGGTGCTTACTTACTACAACTTGACAAGCCATATTTTATTGATATCCATGGGATGTTTGCCATTTTTAACAGAAATGGAGGAGGAATAGATGTGGAAGAGAGCATGGGGGTTTCCGGAAGAATAGGGGAGAAGGAGGAGGGAAACTGTGGTCCATATGTAAAATTAATTAATTTAAAAAAAAACTTAGAAACCACCACAAGACCTAAAACAAAAAGATTAATATCACTGATAAATGAGAAATATTGCTATTATATATCTTCTTAAATGATAGGATGATAAAGACATATCACATCTATGATATATCCCCCAAATCTATAACTCTAGTCTGAACACAAGAAAACACAAGACAACCCTAAATTTGAGAGACATTTCTCAAAACATTCGACTAGTAACCTTAAAATTGTCACGATCATGAAAGAAGTGAAGACTAAAGGAACCATCAGGTATTGGAATATACTACTAAGACATGACAAATAATTCAGCGGCTTATCCTGTATATGATTCTGGACCACAAAGACCTGTGGGACAACATCAATCGTGTGATATAAAAGGAGAGCAGAGAGAAAGTTGTAGAAAAAAAACATAGTTTTCCTGGCACCGTCACCCCTCTGACTCCTACAATCCTTCCTCCTCTTTTAAATAACTCCCAGAGCCCCTGGGATGATAAAGAAAGCCCTTTTAGGACTGGGTGTTCCAATGTCTCTCATTCTCTGCACATTGTCCAGTTGTGATACTGGATACTAACAAGGGGAGCAATTCATCAAAAAGATAAAGAAATTGTTAGTATTTATGCACTAAATCTTGGTGATCTGAATTTAATATTACAAGCACTAAAAAGTATAAAGTGTCCATACATAACACATTTCTCCTCTATCCTAGTGTGTTTTCAAGACCCATTCTATCTCAGTTCTCTTTCCCACTGTTTCATATGGTCCCTGGGCACCAGAGAGTTTTTCCTTTATCTTGAGACTATAGCCCATCTCACCTACCTCTGTTTTGCATCAGTTAGCTGTCTTATTCTGTGGAAACCCGTGCTACCCCAGCCACCCCTAGCTCAATATCCCATTCCTCCTCTACCTCAGCCTTGGTTCACCACCACACAGCTTTTCTCTCCGTGGTAGATCCCCAAGTGAGTTTTCCTGGCCTACCTCACCTCCTGTTCTACTCCAGACTGTTCTTTTCACCCCTTGTTAGTAACCCCACCCCACTTTTTCACCTCATTCTTATGATTTCCATGAAGGTTCTATCCCCACTCCCACCTCCAAGACCCAGGCCCCTTCCACCCCACTTCTAGTGCCTCCACATGTCTGTTCTGCTCAGGACCCACTCAAAACAGCCATTAAACACAGCTGCTATGAACCTAGACAAGATGTGTATCTGTTAGGACACCCCATTTCTGTACATGACTTCCCAACTTGGGCATCACACACCTGAGAAACTGTACTGACTAGTTTTTTGATACAAACTAGTCATTGAAGAGAAGGGAACCTCAGTTGAGAAAATGACTCCATAAGACTGACTCTTGGCAAGCATGCAGGGCATTGTAATTAGTGATTGATGTGTGCAGACCATTATGGGTTGTGCAATTCCTGGAATTCCTGGAATGGTGGTCCTGAGTCAGGCTGAGCAAGCCATAAGCAGCAAGTCACTTAAGATACACTTCTCCACGACCTTTGCATCAGCGCCTGCCTCCAGGTTCCTGCCCTGCTTGAGTTCCTGTCCTGACTTCCTCCAGTGATGAACACTGCTGTGGAAGTGTAAGCCAAATAAACCCTTTCCTCCCCGAGTTGCTTTGTTCATGGTGTTTTATCATAGCAATAGAATCCCTAACTAAGATAAGGATACCTACAAGATATCTAGCCTGACATCTTGCTGTGGAATTTAAATCTCATGGGCTAAAGTTTCAAACCAAAAGACAAAAAAGAGCCTAAATCCATATACTCAAGGTAATTTATGTTACTGCAGAGAAACTTGCATGTCTATGTTTATTGCTATTCTATTCACAATCCCTGGAAAATGGAATAAACTTAGATGTCCCTTAACAGATGGATGGGTAAAAAAAAAAGTTATAATATACAAAGTGAAATCTCACTAAGCTATAAAGAAAAATATAATCACAAACTTCAAAGACAAACGGATAGAACTGGAGAAAAAAACCAAGTAAAATAATTCAGCCCATTAAAGACAAATGGTGCAAGTTGTCACTCGTAAGTAGATCCCAGCTTCAAATCTTTTGTTTTATGTGTTTAACTTAGAAAACAAGTGGATGCCAGAAAAGAACCTCTGAAATGGAGGTTAAGGGAGGTAAAATATTATAAGTAAAATTAAGGTAGAGAAGCAAAATACTGGAGATGGAGAAGCCTTAACAGCAAGGGGAGCAAAAACATGAGGAGGTCAGGGGGAAAGAGGCCAACCCAAAAGAAGGATATATGAAAGAAATGCATAAGCCTGTTATCTCATAATCCAACCACAAATATGACTCGAGGTATGGTAGAGCACTTGAAAGAAGAGGGCATGCCGATCATGAGGGTCTAACTATTATGCTGGGATAGATTGGAGAGGTGGAGCAGAGGAAGGTTAATGGATGATTAAACAAAATTAAGGATGTATGGAAAAGTCTTTTGAAAACATACTATTTAGTAAGCTAATTTTAAAATATAACTTTAAAATACAATTTAAAAGAAATTGTCCTGCATGAGTGGACTTACAGAAGACAAAGGGTATAAATGAAAATCCCATAGAACAAGGTATGTGCTACCTTCCTACAAGCTCTTGATCAAGGAGGTTCCAGTGGTCTCCAAAAAACATAGGAGATTGCCATTACTCTTGGCCATCCACCACAAATATATGGTAAGACTTAGCTACAAAAGTGCATATTTTGCCTGAGGACATAGAAAAATCAATCTCAAACTGACTGCAAAACTTCTCCCTCCTGGCTATCATTTTCAGTGCCAGGCTGTCCTATGAAGGTTGCTGGGGTGGAAAGGAAGACATCAATGATCTTACAAAGCCCTGGACCATACATGCTACAATATTGCAGTATATATCCAGGATATTTTGCCTGCATGAACAGCAGTGCACCTCCTGCATGAAGTGATTCTGGAAGCCAGAAGAGGGCATCAAATTCTTGGAACTAAAAATAAAGACTGTAGAGAACAACCATATGAGTGCTTGGAATTGAATCCAGGTCCTCTGGAAGAACAGCCAGTGCTCTTAATACCTGAGCCATCTCTCTAACCTCAAAAGGTAAGCCAAGAATCCACTGACTACACCTTTTGCCCTATCATTACTGTATTAGACAGCTATTCTGGAACCTTGGATTATAAGCAATTCCTTTCAATATCTTCACCGTAGGCTAGTGAACTTCAAACAACTGCTAAGTCTACAATTAGCATTTGGAGAAAATGCTGCACCACACCATTTTAGTAGCTTTGTCTTGTCTTCCATTCTGACAAGACTCCCAAAATAGCAACCTCTTTCTTTTTAACTCTTTGCGAAGGTTTTTCTTTTCTACCTTCACAGAAAATATTCAGTTGTGTTTTATCTCTGATGACTCAAAATAAAAATGTGAAATTATATAAACCTTTATCATTAGTTGTTTAGCCAAGATTTAAAAGGAGTATTTTTCAAATCCTTAAAACTGTTAGTTTGAAAATGCTTTAGTTCATAAAGTTCAAATTTTCATGGAAATGATTTTTCTGAAAATTCCAACTTGCTATTTATTTTATATGTAATATTATACAGTTTTATTTGATGACATTCATATTTCTGAGAAGAACAAATCAAATATGTCCAGCAACATGCTAAGTGAAAAACAGAAGATGTGATTCCAAATAGGTGAAGCAATTAGCAAAATGTAGACTATTTTAAAACAAATAAACAAATACAACTTTCCTTTTCTGCACCAATTTTAAGACTTTAAAAACTTCCAGATAATGGGAAGTCCCAGAAGTCTTTGAAAAATGTTTCTTCATTCTATATACTTTCTACAGCAGCTGATGCTTTACGGTTTCAGAGCATCGTGGGTTTCTATCTTAAGACCTGAAGGGAAAGGGGATGAAAGCAAGGACTATTCTTCTCAAATGTTAAATACTTGGAAGGGTCAACTTTCCAATCAGTATCAGAATGGAATGAAGTATTTCCCTCTTTCCCTCACAGCATATAAAATAAACTGTCCCTCAGCTGGGTGACTAGCTCAGTTTCTGTAATAGCTCATTGTTGGCCAATGCTTCTGTGATAATAAAAGAAGTACACTTTGTATTTTCAAGATTTGTACTTTGACATTCATTGCTATCAATGCCTGATTTGGGGGTGGGGAATGTGGACATCAAGGTGACAACTAGCCCAATCTGTGCAGTATGATTTAAAGTGAATAGACAGGGTGGTGAGAGCAGTTAGGCTGCTGGGGGCTAGGAAGCCACCTCTAAGAAAGGAATTTGACTGATCCTGGCTGAGACACAAAAAGTATTAATGGATTTGAAGTTATATCTCTCCAGACACACTAAAATTTAATGTAATATGAGCATGCCAACTATGTCACTCACTGTTCTTCTAGTGTCTTTATAAAGTTTGCTATAGGTGCCTCTTGATTGATCAATTTTCACATTATTGCTTATTTTTTGCTACCAAATTTTGTAGGCTAGACTTGAGTACATTCCAAAATAAAGCGCCCATAAACCAAAGAGATATTTACCAGAAATAGCATAATAATCAGTCAAAGAAGAAAATGATCACAACTCTGAATTATTTTTAAAACAGATATTCTGGACAGCTGCTAGTTTAAGTATTAGATTGCTATTGCCTATATTAGTAGTAAACCTCGCTGAGATAAAAATTTTTCAGGAGACAGGAAAATGTTTCTTTTTCATCTATAAATGCTGTTCTGCCTACAATAACATGAGGAACAAAGCAATCTACATTATTGAAATGATAATTGATATCTTCACCAACTTCAAATCTGATAGAGGGATGTGTAGTAATAGGGGGTGGCTGAATTCCCAGCACCTGAGAGGCCCCCAGCTGTTAGTTTCCAGCGCCTGGCTCCCAGCCATGGTTGCTAGTTCATGCCCGAAATAACCACAAGAAAACTGTATTCATTTAAACTCGGCCAGGCCCATTAGTTTTAACCTCTTATACATATTAGTCTAACCCATATTTACAAATCTGTGTGTCACTACGAGATGGTGACTTATTGGAAGATTCTAACCTGCATCTATCTGGGCCAGAGGATCATGGCGTCTCTCACCATTCCTTCTCTCTCACAGCCTTCCGTTCTGTCTACTCCACCCACCTAAGGGCTGTGTCCTATCTTATAGGCCAGGCAGAGTTTTTATTTAACCAATGGAAGCAAACAAAATAGAGAAGAACCCTCCTACACCATTTCCCCTTTTTCTGTTTAAAAAAAAAATAGAAAGGGCTACCCACCCCCACCGGAAGAGGAGAAGAGCCCGTACGGCAGGCCCTTGGAGAGGGCTTCTGATCTA
>JAQHUG010000175.1:3296998-3322338 GCA_028555095.1 Dicrostonyx torquatus
AACAGATTCAAGATGCTGCCTGAGATGATCAAGCCTCACAGGATACTCCAGTCAGGACTTGATCCTAACTCTAAATTTTCTTTAGGTCCCCTTAAAGATTATCAACACCCCCAACCAGCCAGAAGTAGCCTGGAATACTACGCCCACATTCCCAAAAAATGGACTATGGATATTTTCCTTTGTTTTAAAAAAAGAGGGGGAAGTGGTGCGGGAGAATTGTCTGTATTATGTCAATCATGTTTAAATAAATGCTGATTTATTTAAATAATTGTTAATAAAAGATTGTTTTAAATAATTTGGGAAGCAGAAAGCTCCCTTGGCATTCCTGCACAGACCACCAAGGCTGAGAAAAGGTACCGGTCATGTGGATAACATAAATAAGAGCAATGGATTAATATAAATTATAAGAGATAATAGGAAGCCTGAGCTAATAGGCCAATCAGTTTATAACCTAATTTAGACTCTATGTGATTTTTTGGGAGGCTTGCCAGCTGTGAGGTACCAGGCTGGACAGTAACCCCAACAAGTAGGCCCCTCATGTTACAGGGATGATATCCAAAATATATTCAGAACTCAAAAAACTAAACACCAACAAACCTAATAATCTAATTTAAAATGGAGTACAGATCTAAATAGAGAATTCTCAATGAAAAAAATTCTCAAATGGCAGAGAAACATCTAAATGTTCATCATGCTTAGCCATCAGGGAAACGTAAATTAAAGTGACTTTAAGATTCTATCTTACACCTGTCAGGATGGCTATGATCAAAAACAAAAGTGACAGCTTATGTTGGAGAGGATGTGACGTAAGGGGACCATTTCTCCACTAGACATGGAGCACAAATTTGTACAGTTACTTTGCAAATCAATGTGACAGATTCTCAGAACATTGGGAATCAATCTTCCTCAAGACCCAGCTATACACTTCTTGGCCATGTACCCAAAGGACACTCCATCCATAAGAACACTTGCTCCCCTTACTCCACATCCTCTCCAGCATAGGTTATTATTGGTGGTTTTGATTTTAGTCATTCTGACAGGTGTAAGATGGTATCTCAAAGTTGTTTTGATTTACATTTACCTGATAGCTAAGGAAGTTGAACATGTCCCTAAGTATCTTTTAGCCATTTGAAATTCTTCTGTTCAGTTCAGTACCCCATTTTTTTAATTCGGTTATTAAGAATTTTAATGTCTAGTTTCTTGAGTTCTTTGTATATCCTGGAGATCAGGCCTTTGATGTGGGGTTGGTGAAGATCTTCTCCCATTCAGTAGATTGCCTTTTTGTCATACTGACTGTGTCCTTTGCTTTAGAGAAGCTTCTCAGTTTCAGGAGGTCCCATTTATTCATTGTTGCTCTTATTGTCAAAAAAAAAAACCCGAAAGCTTAGGAATCATACTATTTGATTTTAAAATATAAAAAATGGTGCAAGAGACTTGTCTGTATTCTGTCAATCATGTTTTAAATAAATGCTGATTGGCCAGGTAGGAAGTATAGGTGGGTCAACCAGACAGGAAGTAGAGGCAGGGCTAGGAGAACATCTGGGAAGCAGGAAGCTCTCTTGGCATTCATGTGCAGATCACCAAGGAAGCAGGATGTGTCCCTGTCCCAGCCATGGTACTGGCCATGTGGCTGACAATGGGTTAATATAAGTTATGGGAGCTGGTAGGAAGACTGAGCTAATGGGCCAATCAGTGTATAACCTAATGTAGACTCTCTGTGTGATTTTCTTTGGGGCTTGCTGTCTGTGGGGTACTGGGCGGGACAGAAACCCCAACGAGCAGGTCCCTCATGCTACTACATACTACATAATCCAAACAACAAGCTACTGTGATAAAATAAGATGGCAGATGGGCCAATGAGACATAGTGGAGAGCCCAGAAGTACATCTACAGTCAATATTCTCTAAGGTTCCCAGACAACAACATGGAAATGAAGGCCTTTGGATAAGATGTGGGAGGAGAACCGGATAAGCATTTTCATAATTAAGTTGGACTATAAATTTATGCCATATATGGAAATAAAAGAAAGCACAGGGAAATGCTTTATGACATGTGTCTAGGTGGCATATTTTTATATTACCTCAAAAGCAACAAAAGCAAAAATAAACAAATGGGCTTATAAGAAAATAAATAGTTTCAGAAAAGAAATAAATAACAAGAAGAGGGAAAAAGAGAAAATCCTTACAAGCCCTACATCTAATAAGGACTTAATATCAAAATTTTAAGGGATTGAAACAACTTGACAGCAAGAAGTACACAGGATACACAGTGTTACTAATCATCAGTGCAGTACAAACCAAATCCACAACACTGTATCTCCTCTGTGTAAGAATGGATACTATCAGAAGGACATGGGATAACAAGCATTTATGAGATGAGAAAAGGAAACATTTAACCAACATTGTTGGTACATCATTGACATGGCACTGTGGAATATGATTTTTCAAAATCATAAACCCATGCTGCCTACATATACAAAAGAGAAATCAGTATGTCAAAATAAAAGAACAAATTAATTCCAGTATAAATATCAAGAAAGGAATAATATGAATGAAAGTAGAAATCACAAAATAAGAAAGAAAAGCTAACAAAACTCAAAATGTTTCCTATATAAAATTAATAATGTCTCACAGGAATAATGAAAAAACACACCTAAAAGCATTGAAAATTAAAAGGAATAAAATAGCATCTTTATGGAATCTACAGATATTAGAGAAAAACAAGGGCATATTATAAGCATCTTTAAACTAGTAAAGTGACAATCTAAGCAAGATAAGAAAATTAATTTTTAAAACTACAACTTAATAAAATGAACTTAAGAATAACTAGAAAATCTGAAGAGTACTATATGTATGCAAGAAATTATATTGATAATAAAAATTTCTAACAGCTAAACTCTAGACCCATATGGGCTCACTAGTGACATCTACAAAACTCTAAGAAAAACATAGTAGCAATTAAAAAATAAAGTTAAAAAACTTCTTGAAATCAGAAAAGGGAAAATGTTACAACTCACTTACTAAGCCTACTTAATAACAATACCAAAATCGACTCAACAACAAATTTATAGACCAGTGGCCTAAGTTTTCAGCCACATAATTGAATAAGAAACAATCTTTTCAAAAAATGTTGCACATGAAAAATTGAGCATTGATTTCTCCTTTTAAAATCAAAATAATAAACTCAATATAAATGATACAACTATAAAATGCCAGAGAGAAAACAATGTAGACTTAAGAATGGAAAAAGTTTTCTTAGATAGGACACAAAGAACATTAACTATAAAAGAAAACTTCTGATAAATTAGAAATTATCACAAATAAAGCCTTGTGTTCAATAGAACTTAAGATTACTTCAATGTCATCAAAAAGAGCCTATACAAATTTTGGGTGTTTTTCCAATTAAAAATGATTTGGAGGTGATAATTTATTTTATCTGTGAGTATAGATAAGACTTAAAGTTAGGAATTACCAGGCTGGTTTCACTCTGTTGAGTGAACCTTAAGTCTGATTAGACAGCTGATGGCTATCTCCAACATGTGAGTGCCACTATTGCATGTTTATCAGTATCTTCCTGATACTGGCCATTGTTATGGTTCATAGGTGTTGCTTCTGAGTCTTGGAGGGAGGACTGAAGGAAGAAAAAGGGAAAAGTAATGTAATTATATTTTAATTAAAAATGTATAAAGAAATTTAATGATTTGGCAGAGGCTGTAGGGATGGCTCAGCAGTTAAAAGCAATTGCTGCTCTGGAAGAGAACCTGGATTTGGTTATCTGCACCCACACATTGGCTAACAATCATCTATAACTCAAGCCCAAGAAATCAAACACTTTTTTCTGACTTCCATAGGCACAAGGCACAGGGATTGGTGCACATACATACATGCAGGCAAAGCACTCATATGCATAAAATAAATGTATAAATCAAAGAGAAATTGGGAGAAAAATAATGAACATAATGAAATGGATGAGTATTGAGAATATTACAATAATTTTAAAAATTCAGATTCAGGGGTCAGTAAGTCTCATCAAGTAAAGGTGCTTGAGTTCAACTCTGACTCTGAATTCAACACAAAGGGCATGCCTAGTAGAGGAAGAAAACCAACTCCTTCCGGTTGTCTTCTGACATCATCAAGCACACAGGTAAACACACACACACAAACACAAACACATACACACATTAAATAAGTATAATTTTTAAAACCCAGATACAAAGGAGTACATAGCAAAGTGAAAAATCAAACAATAATTTATAGTGACAGATAAAGGAACAATGGCTGCCTTTCGAAGGAGATGACTAGAAAAGAATAAAAGAAACTTCTTGAGCGAAGGAAACATGATAACTCTTGTTGATATGGTGTTTGTACTAGTAATACTTTCATCAAAAATAATCAAACTGCATGTTTAAAAATGTTTTCAAAGCTGTCAGTGGTGGGGCACACATATAATCCCAGCATTTGGAAGCAGAGGCAGGCAGTTCTCTGTGAGTTGGAGAAGAGCCTGGTCTACAAACTGAGTTCAAGGATAGCCAGAGCTGTTACACAAAGAAACCCTATCTTGAAAAAGTAGAAAAAAAGTTTTCACTGTATTATATATAATTTTTACTTTGATTCTCTTAAAATGCTAGTACAAAAACACTAATTTCAGATTATTCCATTACATATCAAAAGGTATCAGTTTTTAAGTAAAATAAACACCAACTCTTTTTGATTGCTTTCTATTGCTGTTATAAAACACTGACCAAAAGCAAACTGGAAAAGAAAGGGTTTATTTTAGTGTATGTTCAGATAGATAGATAGATAGATAGATAGATAGATAGATAGATAGATAGATAGATAGATAGATCATAATGAAGGGAACTCATGACAGGAATTGAAGCATAGTCCACAGAGCAATGCTGCTTACTCTAGTGCACTCCTGGCTTGCTCAGTTTGCTTTCTTAAATATTCTAGAACCACTTGTCCAGGGTAACACCAAACACAGTGAGCTGGGCTATTTCATATCAATCATCAATCAGGAAAATGTCCTGAAGACTTGCCTATAGGTGATCCAATGAAGGCACTGCTCCCAGTTCTTCTTCCCTAATAACTCTAGCTGATATCTAAGTGACAAACTCTGTCCAGAAAACCATGTGACTCCTCTGCCTTTCCTGAACCATCAATAGATGATGATGTAGCCTAAAAAGAAACTTCCAAAATGCATTTAACTACTACAGATTAGAAAAATAATATTTACAACAGAAAGACAGCAAGGACAATAGGCAACCAATAGCATGGTTTTAATCTGCCAATTGCTTTTTCTTATTGCATCCATACAGTGCTCAACTTCTAAGGAAAATCCACCTGAAAATCAAACAGTGCCTATAACCTTCCCAGGCTTGCCCCCATAAATTGGAAGTAACTCCAGACAAATATTGTCAACAAGACAACAGCCAGTACCAATAATAATTCCTCAGTAAAACCAACAAGGACATTCAAGTTGTAAGACTGACTTTTCCCAACATTAACCCAGGATTCTTACCAAGCTGACATGGGGATGAACTTACTTTGTCCAGCTGGCTGCAAAAACATATGCATAAATTCTTTCTTGCTCACCCTCATGCTAGCCTTTCCCTCCCCTCTTCCTGTTTCTTTTCTTTTTCACACATACACAAACAGTCACGTCGTCATATGAGACAAGTGAACACTGAATCTTATGGGTAAAAAGCCAGATGTTTTCCAATTTTCCTTCACAAAACTATATTTTATATCATGTTCTTCTATGGATTTATAGCCAATGAAGAGCTGTTACTACATTAGCTCATGGAGGGGGATGATAAAAACTGGAAAGGAAGAGTCAGACAAGGCAAAGAGAAGCTGTCCAGAAGGCTGCAATTGGAGAGGCATGACAAATGGGCAGCACAGTTTTAGAGGGTTCAGGCAGAAAAGCAGATTGCCTGACTGGGAGATGCTCCACAGCTGGAGCATCATACACACCATCTGGAATTTTTTAAATGTGCGTTCCCCAGGTGATCTTATTCTCAGAGTGCCAATGGAGATGAGAGGGGGGACTGTATAGCTCAGAATAGCTTCAAATGCTCCCCAAATTATTTAATGAAATCTTGTTTGAAACAGCTTCAGCTTCTCCAAACTGAGCCTCTTATTTCTGTTGTTTCCTTACAACTAGTTGAATGTTTGGATTTTAACTCCTAAAGGTTTTCTGTATAAGGAAAAAAACAATACTGTTAGTACAGTGGTCAAAGGAGGCATTTAAGCTGTTAGATTTGGTCCACATTTCCAGCCAGGCCAACAACCTCTTTTCTAGCCGACTCCTTGATTGACCTTAGCACTCACTACTTTTGCCAGTTAGCAAAGGAGAGCTTATACCAAGGGCCTCAGTTTTCTTTCCCAGATGGCACAAAGTCAAAATTTAAACATTAAAGGAAAATAAAATGTAAAATATAAAGAACAAAGGTCATTGTAATAATGAAGGGTTGGTTTTATTTCTTTCATAAACATACATATTTGTGAATGCAGATGTGAGCTTAGAAAGAAACGTGTAAAAAACAGTAAATAGCTTGCTTTGAGCAGGAGAATGGGGTAATTAAAGATAGCTGAGGGAATTCTAATTTTTGATTGTTTTGGGTCTGTTTTTTGTTTGTTTGTTTGTTTTCCATCTTCTATGTGCAAGGCCAGACAATAATTATTTTAGGCGTTTAGGCCATACAGGCTCTATTACAATCACTCAACTCTGCCAGTGTAACACAAAAGCCACCATGGGCATGTAAATGAGTGGGTGCAGCTGCATTCAATACATTGATGTTGAAATGTGAATTTCATAGATTTTTGGGATGTCATCCAATAGTATCCTTCACTTGTTCTTTTTTGATCATTTAAAATCATTAAAATCATTTAAAACCATTGTTATCGTACAGAGTATACAAAAACAGGCAGTGGGTCAGATTTGGGCTATACTTTTCTAATCTCTGCTTTATACCAATAAAGATCATAATCCTAGTTTCATTTCCTGAATTACACATGGTTCCAGCAAAAGTCTTGCCTATGATCTTCCTTGATAGATTTTTTTTACAAATTATGTTTATTATTAGCATTCTATTTATTCGTCTTTGTTTTTGAGTCAGTTTTCCTTAATTTATTTTATGATCATTAGCATTTTGCTACATGTGTATCTCTTTGAGTTGTCAGAAGCCCTGGAACTGGAGTTACAGACAGTTGTGAGCTGCCATGTGGGTGCTGGGAATTGAACCTGGATCCTCTGGAAGAGCAGCCAGTGCTCTTAACTGCTAAGCCATCTCTCCAGCCCCTAGATTTTTTTTTAGTCTTTTTTTTCTTTTCTTTTTTATTATTGTTAAAAGAAGAATTTACATTTACTCCCCTTGTTCCCGGCCCTCCCACTCCCCCACTACCCCACCACCCTCCCCCTGCTTCTTTAAGATGGGGCAGGATACCCTGCCCTATGGGAAGCCCAAGGCCCTCCCCCCTCCATCTCGGTCTAGGAAGATGTGCATCCATATAGAATAAGTTCCCAAAAAGCCAATACATGCAGAAGAGCTAGGTCCTGGTGCCATTATCATTGGTTTCTCAGTCAGTCCCCACTGGCAGTCACATTCATAGGGTCCAGTTAGGTCATATGCTCATTCAGTCTTGGTCCAGCTGGATTCGATGAGCTCCCAATAGATCGAGCACACTGTCTCTGTTGGTGGGCCAGTCCCTCATGGTCCTGACTTCCTTGCTCATCTTCTCCCTCCTTCTGCTCTTCCACTGGACCTTGGTAGCTCAGTCCCTTGTTCTGATGTGAATGTGGGTCTCTGGCTCTATCTCCATCCATCATGCAAAATTTCTATGGTGACGATTAAGATATTCAACAAAGTAACTATGGGGCAAGTTCAGTTCAGGCACCCACTCCTCTGCTACCTGAGTACCTAGCTGGGAGATCCCTGTGAATACCTGGGATCCCCTCTAGAGACAAGTCTCTTGCAAATCTTAGAATGACTCTGTTAATGTAGATATCTTATTCCCTTCTCCAATATCCACCCTTCCTCGATCTCCACCCTCCCACAACCCCAGGCTCTCCCCAGTTCTTCCTTCCTCCCTTCTACCCCCTCCCTTTCACCTACCCCCCCCCCCAATCCCTACCTCCACCCCCATCCCCACTCCCGTGCTTCCAACTTTTGTCTGACGATCTTGTTTGGTTCCGACTTCCAGGAAAACCTATATATGTTTTTCTTTGGGTTCACCTTGCTATTTGGCTTCTGAAGGGTTGTGAGCTATAAGCTTAATGTCCTTTGTTAATGGCTAAGGTCCACTAATGAGTGAGTACATACCATACTCATCTTTTTGGGTTAAATTAAAGTGCTCCATCATATTGTGAAGGAATAGGGTATACAGTCTCAGGATCAACACTGGAAGTTAAATGGCATACATACATAAAATAAATTCCTTTCCTGCCTTTAAAAGCTCAAGAATATTCTGTTTACCTATTCTATTAGTATATATTCTTTGATTTTTATCAGTTTCAGGAAAGGTTGGTCTGTGGGAATACTGAATGTTTTCAAGTATCAACCACTACTTTACTCTAATGATGACAAAGGCTAATATGGACACCTTCCATTTCTTATTTTTTGATCAAAATATTAACATGCCAGCCAAAATAAAGTAGCATATTTATCTTAGAAGACTCATTTCCTGGGAATAACAAATTCATATATCATTGAAGCAAGTAGAAATGGGTATAGAAATTACAAAATAGTTTAAACTGTATAGTTAAAAGTACAGATGAACACATTTCACAGGTTTTCCTGAAAGGACTATACCAAGGTAAAGGTACCAGAGCAGAAGCTACAACCACAGTAGACATGATCCTACTCACACACTATGAGTTGTGTGGGAATAAAAAAAATGCATAAAAGAGTGGCACAATAATCTCAATATTTTATATAATTTATCATTCTTAAATGTTATGAAAACATGGACCCTCTCAATATGTTAAAAATTAAAACTGAAAATTTTGAAGTCCCAAAAATATATGGAAAAACATTTTCTTCCTACCAAGAACAAAATTATAAAAATGCTAAGGAAAGAAATTGTAATATAATGAAACATTCTCCCCAACAATGACAGGGAAAAAAACACTAAAGAAGTGATCATTGCAAAAGAAAAAAAAGACATTGCAAAAATAGTAAAATACGGGAGATAAGTCACAAAGGACATAATCAAAGTATAATAGGGCCTAAAAGAATATCCTTGAGGAATCTATTGTTTAAAGTTAACTATGAATTTGAAAGCTTAAGTGTTTAGTGTTTAAAATTCTACCAAAAACATTTAATAGGAAACAATAAGGAATCAAACTAATCAACTGGTGGGGTCTTCCCTGGGGAAGATATTTCTACCACTCAGCATTCCTTACTTGCCTATGACCCTTTGCATAGGGTTGGACCTCTTGGTTTTCCCCTGTACATGTCGGCATGTTTTAAAAACATACATACAAATAATATTATCAGAAAAATAATATTATACAGGTTGTATTTATGTATTTAGGAGTGAGTGTGTGTGTGTACATACATGAAAGTAACAGCAACAATGGAAAAATGAGGGCACAAATTTGAAAAAGAGCAAGAAGGAGCATAAAGGAGAAATAGAAGAGAGGAAAGAAAGGGAGATGTGACATATTATAATCTCAAAATAAAATAAATAATTTTAAAATAATCAAATTAACTGGCGACAGGTACAAATGATAATTTATCAAAAAAACTCCAAGAAGGCTGTGAACCCGGATAGGATTTTCTGACAATATGGTCCTATATATTAAGTTATGCAAAGAAAAAAGTTCCAGATGTTGAGAGGAATGTCAGAGACCAGCTTCAACAAAGATACCACTTAACAGGGTAGGGACATGGGTATTAGAAAAATAAGTAAAGAGAATGAAGATGAAAATGAAAATCATAAAGCAGAAACATAGTATAGTACCTAGAGGGAGTTCCGGTGAATACTGAAATCCCTGCATTTAATTTTCCATACACTTTTGCACCCCAATACAACAGGGGGGAGGTGGCAAAAGACTGTTTTAACATGGTACAGAAGCAACTAAGTAGTTACTTGCTTCAAAACTTTAGACATCAAGTCATTAATTCATGAGAATGGCATTCTGTTGTTTATGCAGTGAATCTACCTTAGACCAAGTATCCTGAAGGCAGCTACTCCCTAAGTCAAACCTCCCAATACAAATGAAGGAGCAGAAGTAAGCTTGAATTCTCTGATCTTTGGTCAGGGTGGAGTGGATCTACCTATATGGGTCATCTTAATGTACAAAACACCAGGTAAACACACCTTAGGTCAGGAGATGTAGCCACACTTGTTATTAACAACTTTGTGGAACCTCAAACTCTCTGACCTTCAGACAATGAGGAAATAGGCTCCCATTTTTGGGCCTCCACAGAGGAAGAAGTGGTATATCAGTGACAGAATAAGGATGCTGGATGCAGAACTTGGACAGGAAGAAAATCTACCAGTAATGGCAAAAAGAATCCATCAATTAGAATTTATAAACTGGAAAGATATTCACAAAGCCTAGATGGTACAATGAGACTGAAGAGTTAGGCAGTGTAACTCCATGACAGAACCACTTCTCCTTTACATAGCCAGTTAGTGATAGCAATCAATGAGGATTCAAACTGGCTAGGAGACACAAGTCAGTTCCTTCTAATACCCCTATTCTTCTCAACCACTAGGTCTCCAAATTATTAGAAATTATATGTCTTCAATAATACATGCTAAAAAAGAAATAACTCATTTCCAGTTATAAACAAAACAATGAAATATAGTGATCTTCCAGCCTTTCCTTGCTTGCTTGTAGATACTTGGTATTAAGTAGCTAAATCTCATTAAATATTTTGAGGCTGTTTTAAAAGGTGAACTTCATTGTATCTTTCTCCAACTCTCAGATGTCTGCAAGCATTAAGGTCTAAGAGACCTGTATCAGTTCTAGGACCTTGAACCAGAGACTTAAATCTAGAACCAGGGATCCTTTGAGATTTCAGCCAAGTATCTGTTCATAAGCAGAGCTGATGGTCAGAGACATAGTTGTGATGTAAGAAAAGTTCAAACCCAAAAGCTAAGCTAAGAACTACAATACAAAATTGACAGAGAGAAACTTGGAAGGAAAATGGGTGTCAAATCTAAGCCTATGGAGTTTTAAACACTTTATCTCACCACAGCCATCTAGAGGGATTACAAGATTATCACTGTTACTTTCCATAGCCTCCTTAGACACTGCTGACCAGTAAGTGGGTGATGTGGGATTCCCCTCTGTATGCTGTAAATATGTTTTATTATCTGATGTAGGATTTCCCTCTGTATGTTGTGAATACAATTGGTTAATAAAAAAAAACTGCCTTGGCCTGTAATAGGGCAAAAGAGTATAGCTAAGCATGAAAAACTAAACTGAATGCTGGGAGAAAGACAGCAGAGTCAAGAGACACCATGTAGCCCTGCCAAAGACAGATGCTTGAGATGGAACTTTACCCAATAAGCCACAGCCTTGTGGCAATACACAGATTAAAGCAGATGAGCTAGTTTAGGATATGAGTTATCCAGAAATATGCTTAAGCTATTGGCCAAACAGTATTGCAAATAATATAGTTTCTGTGTGATTATTTCGGGGCTGAGCAGCCAGGAACAAAAAAGCAGCCTCATACAACAATTATCATTGTTTTGGCCTATGGCAGTGCAGAATAGAGCTAGACAGAAAAAACTAAACTGAATGCAGGGAGAAAGAAAACAGAGTTGAGGAGATGCCATGTAGTTGCCAAAGAAGAAAAGTGCTGGAACCTTACTGGTAGGCCACAGCCTCATGGTTAAACAGGTTAGTAGAAATGTGTTAATCTAAAATGTAAGAGCTACCTAAGCTATTGGCCAAACAATGTTGAAATTAATATAATTTCAGTGTGATTATTCGAGTCTGGGCAGCCGGGAAACACAGGAGCAATCATTTATTACAAGTGGGCCCCAAAGACCACTGAGTCTGGAGAAGAGCATGGGTGGCACTAGAGCCTTCTTTATTCTTCAGCTTTTTCACGTTTTGTCTAGTCTCTAATGTCTAGCAGCTCAAGTTTGAATGTGCCCTTCTTTCCTCCCTGAGCAAGTAAATGAATCACTATGACATTAAAACTCTATAAGCATTTAAACTCAATTAAATGTTAGTAATATCATAGATTTCAGAATTATAAAAGAATTCTGATTTTAAAAACTGAGAGACTTTACAAAATAAAAAATGGATTTTTAAAATAAAATATACTATAAGGATCTAGAGAGATTGCTCCATGGTTAAAGTACTCACCATGTGAACAAAAAGAATAAAGACCAGAGAGTCAACATAAATTTTACTTGGGCATGGCAGCTCACCTTAATACCAGTGTGCTGAAAGCAGAGAGAAGATCCCCTAAGCAAGATGGCTAACCATGCTGCCTTACTAGTAATACCCTTAGTCTGGTCATACATAGGCCTTTTACACATATGCTCATGTGCGTTAATCCCCATCAACATAGATACACATGTGTAATATATATTTAACAGAACTGTTAATATTTATAATAAAGTCTATACATTAATACAAAATAGAAAAAATTACATTTTTGAAAATAAGGCAAGAGAAATCACCTGTAATTCACAGAACAAATAAACAATGCTCAGTTGTCTTAAGAGATCAGGAAACTGCAAGCCAATCATAAAGCATTTGTCAGCTTGACAGAAATTTAAAATATCAATAATATTAATGTTGGTGAGGGTATGGTAGAAGAGGGCAAGGCACACTCACAGTAAGTAAAATATAAACCATTTAGATAAACAATATACCTGTAACATTTAAAATAATAATTGTTAATCTACTCCTAGTAAAATTTCATAAAGATATTTGTATAAAGATATAGATTAAAATAACTAAAATATGTACCAACCAAGATACTTATATTTATTTACATGTTTGTTACACATGTTATTTTTAGGCATAATAGAAAAAAGAATGGAAATCTATACAAGTGTTAATCTATACATGTCTGACAAATTTATACAAGTCTGTATGTCTCCCACCTATCATGATAACTGCCCACAACTCGGCCTTCCTGGTTAGGAACAGTATTAACACACCACTCTTCCAGGCTTTCCTTATCTGCCTGCAGATAAATCCAGCAGATGAACCTTCTCATTAAAAACATGTATGTTGTTCTTATAGTACATTTTGCAGTATTCTCAATCCACATAAACTTTTCATAGCTTTTAAATAAAAATATTCACCTTACCTCAAACAAAATAGATAAGGTAAAAAAAATATGACATAAATATTCTGGTGTATAAGGGAAAGTAGAGCACTTAATCTTTGCTGGTAAAAATGTAAACTAGAGCACCACTGTAGAAATCAATGTAAAGATTCCTCAAAAAGCTGGATATTGAACTATCATATAGCCAAGTTATACCATTCCTAAGCCATGGTCACAAAGGAGTCTAAATCCTACTACAGAGATACTTGCTCATCCATGTTAATTGCTGATCTCATCACAATTTCAGGAAATGGAAATATCCTAGCTATCCATCAAGTAATGAAAATGGGATATATTTATACAATAGAATATTATTCATCCATTAAGGCAAATAAAATCCACAAGCAAATGGATGGAGCTAAAAACAATCATTTTGAGTGAAATAACCCAGACTCAGAAGAAAAAACATCACTTATTTACTCTCACCTGTAGATGTTAGCTTTCTTTTGTCAGGTATATGTGTCTCATATAAAATACCAAAAGATATTAAAAAAATTACTCAGAGACCATGGGCAGGGACTTTCAATAGAAGGTGGGCAGAATACACTGGTATAAAGGATAAAGGGACAATAATGGAACAGGAAGGATTAAACTAGGAAAAGATGAAGGGCAGAGTACAGCAGGAGGATGGGGTGGGATAAAAAAACACAAAGCATTGTTAAAAGATGTAAGAAAATGTACTACTGTAAAATTTCTATATATGTGTGTGAATACATATTCATAAAGAGTTCAAATGAAATTCCTCTATAACAAGGTACAAGAGGGTAGCAAATAAAAAGCCAAGTACCAAAAATGGGCTACTTCTCTTGAAGTTGTTGACCAGCGAGGTCCTATAGACACCCAAACATTATAAGCCACTGTTATTTTTCTTGGTTACCTCCAGAATGTAATGGTAACAGTCTATTAAAGATACCACATACTTCAGTCAAAAACATGGAAAGATCAGGCTGGCACTGACTTAGTTTCATCTCTACTAGCAAGCTTTCATAGTTCTGGAAGGTGCTGTGTACACAATCAGATAAGAAAAGTCATCATCAGTCATATTGAGCTGAAAACCTTGTGAGCTATAAATGCACGGCATGTGCACTGGTGAAACAGTGGCATAAACATCATGGGAGAAAATGAGTACTTTCTGATTGGACACAAGTCCTGTTCTATAAGATAAAACTTACACCTGGTACCGTTATGGGTGAAGAACCTGTGGCTAGACTGATCATGTGCCCCAGAGGAGAACCTACTATTATTATTCGTCTAAGTGAAGAGCATTGTACTCTCATTAATAATTTACCTTTATATGACTAGACCAATCTATATCTAACCCTCATCTAAGAAGCCTCTATTTACAGTAATTGACCCAGAGAACCACAACTGGCTTAAGTGTAGAGAATAAGTGTACTCTAAATGGAGCATGTGCACTTTGCCCCTCCACTCAGGGTTCAGTATCATTACAGAAGAAGGAGTATGAAGACTGTAAGAGTCAGAGATGGTGGGTGACTGTAGTACAAGATGCGGGCTGCATCCTGCCGCCTGGCCAGCTTAAACCCCGAAATAACCACACAGAAATTGTATTAATTAAACTACTGCCTGGTCCATTATATCTAGCCTCTTTTTGGCCAACTCTCATATCCTGATCTAACCCATCTCTACCAATCTGCGTAACACCACGAGGTCATGGCTTACAGGAGAAGATTCTAACCAGCGTCAGTCTCAGGCAGGAGAACCATGGCATCTGCCACCCTGCCTTTTTTCCAGCATCCTGTTCTGTCTTCCCGCCTAAGTTCTGCCCTATCAAAAGGCCAAGGCAGTTTCTTTATTTAACCAATGAAAGCAACACAAATACAGAAGGATCTCCTACACCAGGTGACTACAAGCAAACAGTGCCTTCTGGACACAGCGGGGCTGTTGCGCATAGAAACTCACAGAAAAACACAAAATACATATAAGTCCAAATCAGACAAAATATCAGCATGGAGATGGGCACAAAATCCCACCCATAGCTATGGAGTTATCAATTGTCAGCTGCTAGGAGATAGAGAAATGTTTTTTTCTTAAAATACTCTGGTAAGTCAATCATACCGCAGTCAAAACTTATATCTAAGAATGTTTTGGCTATCATCTGGTCTTCAAGAAAAAAGAGGAAGGATGCAAAGTTGAGTTGGACTGGTAAAGAAGGAGGACCAAATTTGGGAAGAGTTGGGAAAGTGTACATGACTGAAACACACATAAAAATTAGGACAATTTGCCATCCAGAAGCACATTTTCCTATCTGTACCAATCTTCTCCTAGTGCTACTTCTAAAAATGACCCATAAGAATGATATGAAAAAATATACATTGGTGAACAAACATACACAAAATAAAAAGTCAAATTTTATAAATCAGTTGTTTTTAACAAGTATACCAAATGTTGCTAGTTATGGACACAATGCAAAGCAAACTGATGAACTTGCCCTTAGAGAACAGATAAACAAGCAGCAGTACAGTAAAATATGATAATTGCTTTAAGAGATAATAATGGCTAGTTTGAATTGCCAACTTGATATAATTTATAATTACCTGAAAAGAGAATCTCAATGAGGAATAATCTTGACCAGGTCAACCTGTGGGTTTATATGTATTGGATTATCTGGTTACATTAATTTAGGTAGCAATATCCATCCACTGTGGGTAGCACCATTCACTACACTGGAGTCCTGAACTGTGTAAGAGTGAGAAAAGCTACATGAAAGTAAGCATAAATTTATTGCTATTTACTCTTAATGCTGTTTGTGATGAAACTATCCACTTCCAACTCCTTGCTGCCTTGACGTTCCCACAGTGATGGATTTTAACCCAGAATTGTGAGCCAAATAACTTTACCTCACTTAAGTTTCTCTGGTCAGGATAATATTCTGTTAAAGCAACAAGAAGAGAAACTAGACAAACAGTTAAGACAGAGTATTGAAAGAGAGCAAGTTAAAGCAAGTACCAATGCACTCAAGCTAAGGGTTAATGACCAGACAAGACAGGTGGAAAGAAGCAGTATGAAGAACAACCTCCTGAGACCTCTAAAATCACATCATCTCTTCATCCAAGGTATGTCTGGTCTTGATGAGCACCAAAATTGAGAATAAAATGCAAGCTTCCTAATTCCAGTTCTTTTCATCATCTGGAATACTATTTCTCTCACCTCACCTCCACTCAGCTCCAAATAATCATATAAAATAATTGAACTAGTAAAATGAGAAGTCTCAGAAAACCACAAACACAAGGCAGAAACTGAACAAGTATAGAAAGACAGCTGTGGAAATGGTTTTGGAAAATCTTTCTTTAGAGGAAAAAAATGTTTTGGACAAAACAGAATTTTCAGCAACAGTGTATATGCCACTAAAGATTGTAGCTTTGGCAGGGTAATAAATATTCAACCCCAATGTCCTAAGAGAATAAATATCTGGACAGTCTCTGCCAAACTACTACTATATCTTCTGAAGTAAAAATAATCAGCAATAAATTTATCCATTTTCAACTAAGCAATACTTAAAGGGGAATTTATAGCTGTGAATGCCTCTATTAGAAAGGGAAAAGGATCCCAAATCACTAATACGAGTTTCCACCACAGGAACCTAGAAAATGAGGAACAAATTAAACCCAAACCATGGAAAAAGGAAAGGAAACAGTAAAGATTAGAGTGGAAACCAGTTAAATAGAAATGTTTTAAAGTGAAAGATAAAATTAATGAACCAAAAAATGTTTAGCTGAAATAGAGAAAGGAGGAAAGACAGAGAGAGAGAGAGAAGGAAAGAAGGAAAGAAAGAGAGGGATAGAGAAGAGGGAATAGAAAGGGGGATAAAGGAGAGAGAGAGAGAGAGAGAGAGAGAGAGAATCAGTGATTAAACATACAGTCCTCAACTCCTTGAGACAATCTGGGCTCTAGGGTCATCTACTCCATGCTTAGCTAGGGGAAGAGGGACTATACTAACAGCCAATATAAACTATTTTCTCTGACCTCACAGGTCTTAAGGCTACTAGATTATGCCAGGTTCTCATTGATACCACAAGACAGCCCATTTTTTCTGTAGTCCCCAAAGAAATGGGGCTGGAGTGATGGCTTAGCAGTTGGGAATATTGACTGCTCTTCCAACGGACTTGGTTTCAGTTACCAACAACCATGTGGCACCTCACAACTATCTGTAGCTCACTTCCAGGGGATCTGGCATCTTCATATTCACATGTACACATGCAGACAAAAACACCAATGGTATGCAAAATACAATAAAATTAAATTGAAATACAATATAAAGTAGAAGATAAGTTACTAGATGCACAATCTACTTCCTTTTCTCACCAGATCTGACTAGAATTTTTCTTCCGTTTACTCCATGAAGAGCCAAGAGCTGGGTTATAGTAACTGGCAGCCATAAGATTTTACCCTCACTACTTCCTTGACACTCCCCAACAATCAGATCAGAAGTAGTCTTATGAAACAAACCCAGATAGACTAGAACACTGGAGATATTACATATTACAAATTCCAAGGAAAAAGTTGAATCTTTGAAAAGGGACAGTTTCTTCCAGTTATTTAGTTCTGTGTCTTAGAAGAGATAATGCTGAAAGGATTTCTTGGAATTCCTATCATTCCTGCATGGCTGATTACATATTTCCCTGCATTATAGGCATTTCTCGACTTATTTTTGGATCTCACAAAAAAATGAAATGTCTTCATTTTTATGATTGAATTAATGAGATTGTAGGTAGGAATTACGACTTCCTACCTCTTTCATCCAAAATCATCAATTTTTTCTTCTTTTTTTTCTTTCCTTTTCCTTCCTCTCTCACCACCCATTCTCTGGTACTAGAAAGTGAACTAGAATCTTCTGTAGGGTAGGCAAGAACTCTACTATTGAGCTATGTCCCTAAATGCCCTCATTTTTTACTTTCTGGTTGTGAGGCAGGATCTCACCAAGTTGTCCAAGGTGGTTTTGAATTCACTCTCTAGTCTAAGCAGGTATTTTTGTGATCTTCTTGCCTCAGCCTCCTAAGTAGTTGAAATGATAGGTTTTTACCATAATACTCAACAGATTACCATTAATTTCTCATTTTTGAAAGCATTTTATTTGATTTCTGAGTTACTAGTTTCATAATTATTCTTTATGACATACAGCTTTAATGAATTTAGTTTGAACTATGTTGGACAACAATAATAATAAAATAATAATAACAAGGTAAAATGGTTTACTGTTTCTTTTCTAGCAAACAATATAAAAAACTAATATTTAATGTGGGAAATAATGGCTTTGGGGACAAATATCATGATGAATTTCATCCTGAATGTCATGTAATCCTATCATAATAGAGAAACCTTTGGCATTGATTCTCAAGACACTTATGCTGGTTAGTTTTATGTCAACTTGACTCAAGCTAGAGTCATTGGGAAGAAAAAAAAACATCAACTGAGAAAATGTCCCCACCAGTTTGGCTTATAGGCAAGACTATGGTTCAATTCCTTGATTGGTGATTGAAATGGGAGGGTCTAGCCCACTGTGGTTGGTGCTCATCCTTAGGAAAGGAGACCTGGATGGTACAGGAAGGCAGGCTGGGCTGGCCATGGAAACAGCACTCTTCAATGGCCTCTTCTTTAGCTCTTTCCCTCCAGATTCCTACTTTGTCTGATTTCCTGCTCCAACAGTGAAGGACCATGGTGCTGATCTATAAACTGAAATCAACACTTTCCTCCACAAGTTGCATTTGGCCAGGGTGTTTCATCACAGTAGTAGACATTCTAACAAAGATAATACTAGAACTGTGTAAGAAAATCATACCTAAAAGTTCATTTCTCTTGATTTTGTGTTGCCTAATACTGTTTAATCATCTATAAATGAAATGATCCCAAGTCTACATGTTTCTGATACAGTTACATTTAACTAATCAAGGTTCTATTTATAAGCGATAAGTGAAATGTGGAGGCATTACTCAAACAGTATCCTTTGAAATAAGGAGAGAAGTACCATATGGGTCAAAGATGATTTTTACAATCAGTTCTACCAGTTTCTAGTAAAGCCATATTCTTGCCAATGACATCTTTTAGCATATACAACAAGATTTTCTTCACATTTATAGGCCAAAGTTTCTTCAACAGCCATATTTTGGCACAGTTTATAAGGAACAAGTTCCTACATTTATAGAAAGCTAACTTTAGAATACCTAAACATTGTTGCTTGGATTTCAGAAGATTCAAGAAATGTAGTTTGGTTTGGTAAAGAAGTAAACACAGAAAGATATCAGGTTCATAGTAGTGCTTATATTCAAGGGCAAATAAGTGTCAGACAAGCAAAAAAAATTAAATGTGTATGAACCAAAACTCTTGAAGTGGATGTGGGTCAACACATGGAATAAATGAAGATAACTTAAATGTCTAGAGCTCTTAAATACTGCCATGAATCCACATTATAAAATAGGGAAGTGAGGAAGGGTTGTTTCCTAATTTTCTGGGAAATCGCCATATAGATAATCAAAGGGGCTGTACCAGCTTGCACTCCCACCAGCAATGCAGGAGTGTTCCCTTTACCCCACAACCTCTCCAGCATAAGTTGTCATCAGTGTTTTTGATATTGGCCATTCTTACAGGTATAAGATAGAATTTCAGAGTCGTTTTGATTTGCATTTCTCTGATAACTAAGGATGACCCTAAGAGAGACATACATGGATCTGATCTACTGGGAAGTAGAAAGACAAGATCTCCTGAGTAAATTAGGAGCATGGGGACCATGGGAGAGAGTTGAAGGGGAGGGGAAAACCATGGACAGAAGCAGAGAAAAATGTAGAGCTCAATAAAATCAATTAAAAAAAATAGGGAAGTGAATGTTAAGATCAATCCAATCTTTCCCTTCCTTAGAACCTACTCACTTTAATGGTTTTCTCCAAATCATTAAGTATTTTCTCCTACTCAACAGTGGGGGAAATTATAATAAAAAAGAAAAGAAGTAGAAATTGAGGATGAAGAAAGGGAAAGACAGACCAAGATATGAAGAAGTAGGAATAGAAAAGGAAAAAAAGTAAGTCAGGTATGTGATATCTGGCACTCAAATAGTTTTAATACACAATTCTAAATTCTTTGACACTCAAATTATCTTGAATCTAAATAGGCTTCTAACCATTATAAATATGAGTAGATGAGTAATGTGCTTTATACGTATCTTCTGCCATTCCTTGAAACCCCTTCCACATACAACTTCATGATGCTCTATACACACATAATCCCAACGGCTGCATAATATGAGGACATCCAGTAAGACTCAAAGCCAGCCCAAGATGTAACATCTTGGACCAAGTGAGCACTAATAGCCTTCTGTAGACAGAGCATCCACTCAGATCGGAATTTTCTTTGAGTACAGAAAGAAGTAATATTCCAAGAAGCATGAGAAATCTGAAATATTCTTTCTTTTTCTTCTTTTTCCTTCCTTATATTAGCCTGTGATTTACAATTAAAATTACTTATGAAAAGAATGGCAAAATAAATTTCTTTTCTTTTCAGCCCTCCCTGCTTTTAAACTTTTATTTGTGAGATAGGATCACACCAAGTTTTTCCAAACCTATTTAGACCCAACATTAAGAAACATGGGCTGTTGATAAGGATCATGTCTAGGTCTATGGTCCTACCATAGCCGGGGTCTGGGTTGATATTGGCCTGTAGTGCCACCAAAACCACATAGACACCTAGGGTCTGGGTCGAAAAGTGTGGACATGTTGGTGCCTAAGGGCCATCCCACCACAATCTAGGTGGCCTGTACTGACACACTGGGCCAAGGTATCATATGGGTTTGGGCTGCTGCCTTGGGTCATGTCTGGATCCAAGGCATAACACCAGCCAAGGTCTTGAATTCATGTGTATGGCTCCTGTTACCACCATGGGCTGCACAGATGCCCAGAGTCTGGACTTGAGACCATGTCGGTGTCCAAGGGCACTGCTGTCACTGGGACCAGGGTGGCATCTGGCCAGAGCTGGTGCTGAGGTATGGAGGCCCAAAATTGTGAGCCCATTTTTACTTTGTCTGATGGTTACAAAGTTTGGAGGTCGTTCAAAATTGATGACAATAACCAGGGCTACACATCCTGACTCAGAATGTGGTTACTTGTTTTTTGTTTTTTTTTTAACATTAAGATGCCTCATATAGGTAGATCTGCTCCATCCTGACAGATGATCAGGATATGAAAGCATATTTTTGCTCCTTTTTTTTTGTAATAGGATGTTACCTGGGAAGTGGCTGCTTTTAGCATACTTGGTCTAGGGTGGCTTTACTACCTAAACAATGTTAATGTCTTGATATCTCAAAGTGTTGAAGCAATTAACTGTTTGAGTTGATCTTTGTATTATGTTAAGAAGTCCTTTGCTATCCTTTTTTCCCTTTTGTTTTAGGGTATAAAGGTGTATGGAAATTAAACGTGGGCAATTTTAATATTCACTGGAACTCCCTCTTGGTACTATACTATGTTTTTATTTTATTATTTTATTTGCATCTTTATACTCTTTACTTATTTTTTGGGGGGGATTTCACACCCCTACCCTGGTAAGAGGTATTGTCGTTATAGCTGATCCCCAACATATGGTGCCCAATGTGGGGCAACAGGTAAACCCCAAAACACACAAAAGGGTGGCCAGACATACAGGGGAATACGTGAAGGACCCCACATTAAAAAATTGTAGAAGTAAGTAATAAGCACTCAAAAATAAATAACAAATAATAATAATAAAAGGCAGACAAAATTGGACAAAAAACTAAATATTTGTAAATATGGGACAAAAACATAGTATTCACTATCTGTACAATTACTTGGATGTATTTTAATAGCTAGAGGAGCTAAAGTGGAGCAAAAGCTAATGCAAAACCTTTTCAAGTTTGGAAATATTATATTCCCACCCAACGCTGGAGGCATATCCGCCAGCACCTTCGGGCTGCTCCGGGACTTGGAGAGGTCAAAGTGTGGCCTATGGCCTGGCAATCTCCTAGGTTACCGCTGAGATTGTGGCAGCCCATGCACACATGCAGTGGCCAGCGAAGCCTGACCCATGCTGTGCCGTGGAGCCAGAAAAGGCAGGAGACAGAAAAGTTTGAAGGGCTATACCTCCCATAGTTAGCACCCAGAGCCAGTCGATGTAAATGCCTATAGGCTATTTGGCCCATGAACCAAGAAACCTATAATGGATAAATCAATGGCTTTTAACAGAGGAGAGGATTCAGAAATTCTTCTACTTCTATGATTACAAGATTTAAAAATAAAAAAGTAAAAATAGTAAAAATTGGTATGGCTATTCCCACCTAAGCTTGTGGACACGACAGGCTCAAAGCCCTGCAATGGTGAAAACCTGAGAAGCTGAGCTAAATTTGCCAGTTAGTTATAGTCTGTGGCCTATATGTTAGGACCACTAAATATGGCCTGTGCCCACAGCAGGCAATGAGACACTGGCTGCCTGGTCCCATATACACAGGCAAAATGGCCAAGCAGTGGAGGGAACATGGCTTGCACCCTACAATGCAGCCAGCCTCAGCTGTGAACCCAGATCCTGGTGGCCTGACAGTCAAGCTGCAGTAAGTAGCCTCAGGGAACTGCAGCTCCAGGTCCAGAAAGGGGTCTGTGAAAATGTAAATGAGCAAGTTAAACCTGTCACCTAGGGAGACTTGCAACTTGTATTAGAAAGATAGCTTACAAACTTTTAATAAAACATTCAATGGAGAAAACCTTATCTAAAATATCCTATGGGAAGATCTTGAGCCACTAAGTAAAATTCTTAAAGGGAACAGTGATCCAAATTCCATTAGACAGCTTACAGAAGCTATCGGACAGGTACTCACACAGGTAGAATATGTAATACAGAAACAGCAAGTACATTATTAATATATGACATAATTATTAATTATGATCAGCCTTGGCAAGCATGTATATTACCCACAAAACTTAATCCTACAGCAGTATTATGGCAGAATGGTCCACTTTTATGGCTACACTTTCCTGTTTCACCAATTAAAGTATTAAGCTCTTATTTTAAAGCAGTAGCTTGCTTAGCACAGAAGAGCAGGATAAAATCTAGGAGATATTTTGGCAGAGAACCAACAATGATCAATGTTCCTTATACTAAGCAACGAATTGATTGATATTTCAAAATAGTGATTTTTGGGCAATTGTGTTTACTCAATTTAAAGGTCAGATTAATAATCTTTTCCCAGCTGATTTGTTGCTGCAATTCACTAACTATATTTCTTTATTTTCTCAAAGGTTGTAGCAAAAGATCCCTTAAAGGATGCTATGTTAATTTTTACAGGTGTTTCTTCCAATGGAAGAGCTGTATATGTGGTTAATGGTGAAAGACATGTAGTGCAAACAGAACAGAACTCAGCTCAAATAGTTGAGCTGTGAGCTGTTGCTATAGTGTTTCAGACTTTTGCAAATAAGACATTTAATTTATATACTGACAGTAAATATATAATTAATGTTCTTCAAGTCCTAGAAACTGTTCTTCTGTTGGGACTAGCAATAAGCAAGTTAAGATGCTGTTCCAGCAAATTCAAAACACCATATAACAAAGAAGGTTGTCATGCTTTATAGGGCATATAATAGCACATCCAAGTCTTCCCAGTCCATTAGCTGAAGGTAATTCTTTAGCAGATAAGCTTACAAAAATAATTGCTTTAACTCAGGTTGAACTTGTTCAGCAATCACATGCTCTGCATCATCAAAATAGTATAAGTTTAAGAAAACAAGAAAAGCTGTTCACCACATTGTTAAGCAATGTGATATACCTGTACCTCATCTGGGGGTAAATCCCCTTGGACTATTTCCTAATCATTTTTTGACAAATGGATGTTACTCATATTGCAGAGTTTGGCAAATTAAGATATATGCATGTGACAATCAATATATATTCAGGATTCTTGATGGCCACTGCACAAACTAGGAAAGCCACTAAACATGTAATAATTCATTGCTTAAATGCTTCTCATATATGTGGACACCAAAAAACATAAAAATGAGTCCATATATGTTAATAAAACATTTCAGCAATTTTGTTCTCAAAGAATATCAAACATAAGACAGGTATTCCCTATAATTCTCAAGAACAAGGAATTGTGGAGTGTGTCCGTTGCACCTTAAAAACACAACTTCATATATTTTTGGTTGTAAGCCTAGCCTTTAATGGCTGAGCCAAATGCCCTTTGACCAAAGAATGGATAAGGAAAATATGGAACATTTACACAATGGAGTACTACACAGCAGAAAAAAAAATGACATCTTGAATTTTGCAGGAAAATGGATGGAGCTAGAAAACATCATTTTGAGTGAAGTAACCCAGACACAGAAAGACAATTATCACATGTACTCACTCATAAGTGGTTTTTAAACATAAAGCAAAGAAAACCAGCCCACAAGTCACAATCCCAGAGAACCTAGACAACAATGAGGACCCTAAGAGAGATATATAGTAATCTAATCTACATGGGAAGTAGAAAAAGACAAGATCTCCTGAGTAAATTGGGAGCATGGGGACTTTGGAAGAGGGTTGAATGGGATAGGAGAGGTATGGAGGGGAGCAGAAAAAAAATTAGAGCTCAATAAAGAGCCAATAAGAAGCTAGAGCTAATGAGCTAAGCAGTGATTTTAAAAACAAAAAAAGAAGAAAAAACTTCAAAAGATAAAAGCAGTAGAATTATATCCTCAAACACCACATAATGCCTTGAGCAATGCACTTTTTACACTCAAATTCTTAAATGTGGATGTCCATGGGTTATCTGCTGTAGACAGATTTTGGCATGATGGCACCAAGTCGTCCTCTGCTAAAGCAAGGTGGACAGACCTTTGCACTTTATGAGAAAGACTCAATCCTGTGTTAAAATGGGATCAAGGGCATGCGTCTGTGTTTCTTTACACGATGAGGATAAAATGAGATTACTTCCAAAATATCTGGTTGATTCATCCAGCAAAAGAGTGCCAGCACCAGTGTGGTCGGATTTATATTGAGGTCTTTAATCCATTTACACTTAAGTTTTGTGCATGGTGATAGA
>JAQHUG010000175.1:3324253-3336136 GCA_028555095.1 Dicrostonyx torquatus
TAGGGCAGGGTATCCTGCCCCATCTTAAGGAAGCAGGGGGAGGGTGGTGGGGTATTGGGGGAGCGGGAGGGCCGGGAACAAGGGAAGTAAATGTAAATTTCTCTTTTAACAATAAAAAAGAAAAGAAAAGAAAAAAAAAGAGTGCCAGCCCCAATGACATCACAAAAGTGCCAGAGTAAGAGCCTATGTTCCTGACTTCCTCATATCACCATGCTACAGGCGCAGAAAGGGGTATCTAAACCAATAATCCTGATGTACAACAAGCTATAGGCTGAGAAGGGAAAGATGATCCTGCTGACAGGTAATTCCCAGATTCTTGATGGACTTGCTGTGGAAACTTCCAGACCTAGTGAATCCTGTTTACCTTGTAGCCAGACCAAAAACACAGATTCAACATTTGACAGTCTGTACTTTGGGACACAGAATTCAGATTGTCAATGAGGTATCTAATCTGTTGTTAAAATGCTCAAAAAAAAACCCTAAAAACTGAGATCTCAATTTTCCCCTCAGGAGAAAAAGGACTCGTTATAAGGAGTAACTGAAATCCCTCTTCAGATATGAGGAACGTCGCCTAAGGGCTTTGCTGCTGCTCAGAGACCAGGACAACGACTTAAAAGCAGCATTGCAAGTGGACTCTCACCCATCACAAAAACCTTTTCTTGTCATTTGATTAGAATGGATTTTTAAAAAAATGTAATTTGACAAATTACAAGTTTATTGTTAATTTCTATGCTAGAATCATGGTTTTAACCTGTTAATGCTTGTAACTGCTTTAGTTCAGTATAAGATGTTTTAAAAAGTTTGACATTTCTGATGAGTTCTTGGATTTGACATATTTGATAAAAGAATTTAGATTTTGAAACAGCTAAAAATTATTTAAATACTTCTAGACCAATTCAAAAGGGCATTCCCAACCCTGGTAAACCTCCACTCCTTTAATTAGGAGATACTGTAGTAATAGGAGCATGTATATTGGCAAAGCATTACCTGTTTACTTACCATTATCTAATTATTGATAAACTCTCTTGACAAAAACATGACTCAGAGACACAGAGTCCAGAGGTACTTTCTCCTTTAACCCTTTGCTTATGGAGGTCAGCAGTCAGAGGCGGGTTTGATCTTTCCCCCAGGTGTATAAGACATGGGTGTGCATAATTGGAATACATATACCGAATACGGGTAAGTATGGGAAATGAAAAAGTGTTCACCTATGCAGATGCTATCATCTGTCCTGTTGCAGCAGCATAGGATTTGTTAAACTTAATAAAAAGAGAGGAATTGTGGAGACCCAAAAAATGTGAGCCTATTTCAACCTTGTCTAATGGTCAGAGAGTTTGGAGGTTGTTCAAAATTGATAATCAGAGCTACATATCCTGACTCAGGATATAGTTACTTGGTTCTTTTGACATTAAGGTGGCTCACACAGGTAGATCCACTTCACCCTGACAGATAGTCAGGATATGCAAGCATACCTTTGCTCCTTCTTTTGTAATAAGAGGTTACCTAGGGAGGAGCTGCTTTTAGGATACTTGGTCTAGGGTGGATTCACTGTCTAAACAACAGAATGCTAATGACTTGATATCTCAAAGTGTTGAAGTGATTAACTGTTTGAATTGTCTTTTGTATCATGTTTTAAAAAAAAAAAAGTCATTTGTTGCTTTCTTCCCCCTTTTGTATTGGAGTGTAAAAGTATATGGAAAATTAAACACAGGTGACTTCAGTATTCACTGGAACTCCCTCTCAGTACTATCCAATGTTTTCTGTTTTATAATTTTATTCACATCTTCATACTCTTTACTTATTTTTATGATCCCCATGCCCCTGCCCTGGTAAGTGATATTTTTGTTGAGGGTGGTTCCTGACACTGAGGGTCATGTCTGGGTCTGTGGTCCTGCTATAGTTGGAGTCTGTGATGATATCCATGGCCCATGTTTCCATAGGGGGTCATAGGAACCATGCACTGAAATCCAAAGAAGATGCTGACTTGGCTCCATCCCTTATTGGCCAGTGGTGCAGGAGAATTGTCTGTATTCAGTCAATTATATTTTAAATAAACGCTGATTGGCTGATAGCCAAGCAGGAAGTATAGGCGGGAAAACCAGACAGGAAGACAGAAAGTAGAGGTGGGGCAATGACAACAGGAGTATTCTGAAAAGAAGGAAGCCCATTCCTCCACAGTCCTGTCCAGACCACGGAAGAAGCAGGATGTGAGCTGCCCTGCCGAAAAAGGTACTGAGCCATATGGCTAACAGAAAAGGATAATGGGTTAATTAATAGATGTCATAAGAGCTAATATGAAGCCTGAGCTAATGGGCCAATCAGTTTATAACTTATGGAGACCTCTGTGTGATTTTCTTTGGGACTTGCCAGCTGTGGGAACTGGGCAGGACAGAAAACCCGACAAGCAGGCCCTCATGCTACAGGCCAGAACCAACCAGCTCAGCTACCACCAAGACCCATATCCTGGATGTTGGGTTAGCCTACCCTAACATCTACCCCACCTATGACCTGTTGGTTTACATGAGAGATTGGTCCTTCAGAACTATAACTGCGGGATCCCCATGACTCAGCACAACAGCAGGATATCCAAAAGGTCTTTAGATGAAGGCCCAGTAATGATGATGTGCAAAGTGGTCTTGAACCAGACCAAGGACTCATTGTAATGAACATTTTGCAGATGAGGCTGATTAGACAAAAGGGTGTATTGTGTGACACACTGAAGCTCCTGATGCCACTAGGGCAAATGAAGAGGTGGTGGAATGATGGAGGAGTGAGGTGACTTTTTTTTATTTTTGCTTGCTTGTTTTGTTTTTAAATGATTTGAAGGGTTTTCTTTGGGAGGATGCTGCAGAGATGAAGGGTGAATATAGATGAACTCAGAGGTAAGTGGGATTGGGGTATATGATGTGAAATTCCCAAAGAATCAAGAAAGAATTATGTTATAAAAATAATAAAGCCGGGCAGTGGTGGCGCACGCCTTTAATCCCAGCACTCAGGAGGCAGAGGCAGGCGGATCTTTGTGAGTTCGAGACAAGCCTGGTCTACAAGAGCTAGTTCCAGCACAGGCTCCAAAGCCACAGAGAAACCCTGTCTCGAAAAACCAAAAATAAAAAATAAAAAAATAAAAAGATTCAAATGTACCTCATGGAGCTAAGCAAGCTTTTAGCTAGAGATCTTTACTTTTACTTTATTCTCAAAATGGGTTTGAGAATAAAGATGCTTTGCAGATTAAAATTGCAACAAATATATACTACCAGGAAAAATCTAGATAATGCAAGTATATTTCTTCTAACAAGGCTGAGACTTCCAGAATTTAAAGAAATATTCTATGCATAATGTAAAAGTCATGAGAATGTGGCAAAATAAAGAGCCTATGGCAAGAATATCTTAGATCAAAAATCTGAATCCCCTCAGGAGTATGAAAACGGGCAAATACTGCCAAGAGAAAAATATATTCTCCTACTTTATAGATTTTCATAAAAGGAATATCTATATTTCTAAAATGCTTTAAGTAGATTTCTGACCAGAGGTAAGAGTGAATTATATACCTTAAAGTAACTATTCTACAAAGTTTTTAATAAAAATTATCTATGAAAATAGGGTATACACAAGTACCTAAAATAAATTATAAAACATATCCAGGAGCTCCTTTTAAATCTCCTTTTATTTTTTATGAAATCTTATATTTAGATGGTATTTTACAATTAACAGTGAGCTTTTGTGTATTTCATCTCTTTAATTCTCTTTTTGTGACATGAAACTCTAGATTTCCTGACTGAGCTTAAAGGATTAAAAGAAAAAAGTGAAGATCAGGAGTTTTAGTTTTAAATCAGGAGATTTAGTTTTAAATAAGACACATTTTATATCCCTTTTCAACTATTTTTTACTTATTTTCTATGGAAGAAATATTTGTCTAAGAGAATCTGAATTTATTTCCCTCCAAAAAATAATTTCTAGGAGTCAATAATTGAAAAACATATATCACAAAAGAAAGAAGAACAAAAGTCAAAAAAGATACTGTTAGAGTCCCAGGAGAGATGGCGAGATAGAAGTATCTTCTATGTAACCAGGCAAAAGAATCGAGATGAAAAAATCCAAGCAAACAAAAGGCAACAAATCTGTTCTGATAAAAGAAAGCCAAAGGTAGAAGAGACAGTCCTAGATGAGATATCTGTAAGAAGAAGCCAGGAGCAGCATCCAGCCATGCAACGCTGCTCATGCTGGGATGGTTCAGTGGAAACTACCAAGGAGGCATTTTTCTCCTCTATACCACAAGCACAGTGTGCTGGACCAAGCTACAGAAATGTGTTAGATATACCAGGAGCAGAGAAACGACTGAAGCTCTACAGGCTGTGGAGATGGGAGCAGAAGTATAAACTGACTACCTGAAGCTATGGTTCCCAATGGGTACTCTGGAGTTAAAAGCCTAAGAAGGAGTCATCCTCACCACTGTCTGGGCAAGTGACAACATGGGTACATGAGAAGTCCCCTGATGAATTCGGCACAGTCCTCACTGATGGACACAACCAGGAAGAATACACAGGTGGCTGGCCCTTCAACTTCTTCACAATCAAGTCACAACAGTCACAGAAAGCCCCAAGTAGAAACAACAATCCCTCAGACTCTGGAGATGAAACTGTAGCTGACAGGCAAGGGAGCTCAGATTGGACAATTTCAGCAGAAAGTGGAGTCACACAGAGAAATCTCCCTCAGCAAGAACTTAACAAATTGACGGTTGGAACTACTAATATTTGCAGCCTTCCTCACAACTGTAGAAACGATTACAAAGACATTGAATGAGATGTATAAACCACATTCACCTCGGCTGAGAGGTAATGCTGAGTGCATATAGTATATTTCATTTTAATTAAATACTTTATACTTTGTACACCAATCATTTAGTTGCTTTATTTCAGCATACATCTCAAATAGGCTTTTATGACTGTCCTTTTCTGTACCTGTGCATGTTCTCTCTATTATTTCTAATACCTATAACCTTTCTACTATTTCTCTAATTCATAATTTACTCCCTTTACTCATTTACTCTTTCCTCCTTGTTTTATTTGATTATTCATACTCTTAGCTCCGAATAACTGTAAACTACATTCTCTACAACAACTAATCCAGCAGTGCAGAAAATTCTTTAGGGGCTACTATTAGACAAAGAAGAAAGATGAGAGAAGAGTACAAAATATATTTCATGCGAAGAGTAGATAACCAAAGGAGATCTGTAAGGAATCCATCATGTCCAGCAGAGTAAATAAGGAAACCCCTAATACTCACAGGGGAGAAACTGAGATGACAAACTAAATCATAAGAAATAGTAAACTCCTCTCAAGAATGATATTAAATTGAAACAGCCAATTCAAAGATACAGATTAACTAACTGCATTAAAAACACAATCCAGGTTAGACAGAGGTGGCACACACCTTCAGTCCCAGCACCCCAGCAGCAGAGGCAGACAGTCTATGAGTTCAAAACCAACCTGTACTATATAATGAGTTCCAGGATAGCCGGACTTCACAGGAAAATCCTGTCCAGGAAAACAAAACAAAACAGGATCCAACTCTCTGTTGTTTCAAGAAATACACCTTACTAGCAAAGATATCCACAAACTGAGAATCATTTGCCAAACAAATGAAAACTTAAAACATTGTTACAGGGCTGTTCTGATTTTTAATTAAGTAGACTTCAAACTAAAACACAACAAAGATAAGGAAAGCAATTACTACCTGGGGAAGAATTCATCAAAAAATATACCAATTGTAAATATGCATACTCCAAATGTTTGGGTTCCCAATTTCATAAAACAGACACTAAAAGGCATGAAAAGTTGGATAAGTTGTAATACAGTAAGAGTGGGAGACTGAAATACTACACTCTCATATTAAACAGATCTTCCTAACTAAAAATGGACAAAGAAATCTTAGAGGCAAGCTATGCCACTGATAAATTGGATTTAACAGAAATCTAAATGATATTCCATTTTCTTCCCACCAAACCACAGATTTTCTCTGAAATTATCACATTATAGCCTGCAAAGCAAGTCTCAACAAATACAAAAGAATCTACTTTGATTCTTCTACATGTAGCTGTCCAGTGAGATCAGCACCATCTATTGAAGACACTTTCTTTCCTTCCAGTGTTTATTTCTGGCTTTATTATCAGAATTCAGCTGTCAACAGGTGTGTAGGCTTACGACTGGGTCTTCCATTAGATTACATTAATTAATGTGTCGGTTTTTGTGCCAACACCAGGCTGTTCTTTTACGACTATAGCTCTGTAGTACAACTTGAAACTGAGGATGGAGATACCTCCCATAATTTTTTTTTATTTTTATTAATTCTTATTGAGCTCTACATTTTTCTCTGCTCCCCTCCCTGCCTCTCCCCTCCCCCATTTAACCCTACCCAAGGTCCCCATGCTCCCAATTTACTCAGGAGATCTTGTCTTTTTCTACCTCCCATGTAGATTAGATCTATGTAAGTCTCTCTTAGTGTCCTCATTGTTGATGGAATCTCAGAGTTGTTTTGATTTGCATTTCTCTGATGACTAAGGATGTTAAGCATTTCCTTAAGTGTCATTCAACCAATTTAGATTCCTCTGTTGAGAGTTCTCTGTTTAGGTCTGTACTCCATTTTTTTTATTGGGTTATGTGTTCTTTTGTTGACCAATTTCTTGAGTTCTTTGTATATTTTGGAGATTAGACCTATGTTGATGTGGGGTTAGTGAAGCTCATTCTGTAGACTGTCGTTTTGTTGGTTTTTGGGTTTTTTTTGTTTTTTGTTTTTTGCTTTAGAATTCGTTATTTCTTTATTGTTAAAAGAAAAATTTACACTTCCTCCCCTTGTCCCAGGCCCTCCTGCTCCCCTACTACCCCTCATCCCTCCCCCTGCTTCCTTAAGAGGGGGCAGGGTACCCTGCCCTGTGGGAAGCCCAAGGCCTCCCAGCTCCATCCTGGCACAGGAAGGTGTGCATCCATATAGACTAGGTTCCCAAAATGCCAATACATGCAGAAGAGATAGGTCCCAATGCCATTATCATTGGCTTCTCAGTCTGCCCCCAATGGCAGCCACATTCAGAGATTCCAGTTTGGTCATATGCTCATTCCATTCTGGTCCAGCTAGATTTGATGAGCTCCCATTAGATCAGACACACTGTCTCAGTTGGTAGGCCAGTCCCTTGTGGTCCTGACTTCCTTGTTCATCTTCTCGCCCCTTCTGCTCTTCGACTGTATCTTGGGAACTCAGTCCCTTGCTCTGATGTGAATGTGGGTCTCTTTCTCTATCTCCATCCATTGGGCGAAATTTCTATGGTGATGATCAAGATATTCATCAATGTGACTATGGGACAAGGCTAGTTCAGGCACCCTCTCCTCTGTTGCCCAAGTACCTAGCTGGGGACATCTCTGTAGAGACAAGTCTCTTGCCAATCCTAAAAGTGACTCCCTTAATGTACCCAATATCCACCCTTCTTCCATCTCCACCCTCCCACTCCCCCAAGCTCTCCCTAGTTCCTCCTTTCTCCCTTCTCCCCCCCTCTCCCTTTCACTCACCCGCACCCCCACCCCTACCTCCGCCCCCGTCCCCATTCCCATGCTTCCAACTTTTGCCTGGCAATCTTGTTTGCTTCCAATTTCCAGGAGGATCTATATATGTTTTTCTTTTAGTTCACCTTGCTATTTGGCTTCTCTAGGCTTGTGAGCTATAAGCTTAATGTCCTTTGTTTATGGCTAGGGTCCACCTAATGAGTGAGTACATACCATACTCATCTTTTTGGGTTTGGAATATCTCACTAAGGATAGTGTTTTCTATTTCCATCCATCTGCATGCAAAATTCAAGCTGTCATTGTTTTTTTAACGCTGAGTAGTATTCTAATGTATATATATTCCACACTTTCTTAATCCATTCTACAAAAGCATTTGTGCAACTATGCTCATAGCAGCATTATTTGTAATAGCCAGAACCTGCAAACAACCTAGGTGGCCCTCAATGGAAGAATGGGATCAAGAAAGTGTGGATCAAGAAAGTATAAGCTGTCCTTTTGTCTTGCTGATCATGTCCTTTGCTTTACAGAAGCTTTTTAGTCTCAGGAGGTCCCATTTATTAATTGTTTCTCTCAGTGTCTGTGCCAATGCGTTCAAGTGTATTTCTCACTTTCTCTTCTATAAGGTTCAGTGTGTCTGGCTTTATGTTGAGCTCTTTGATCCATTTGGACTTGAGTTTTGTGCATGGTGATAGATATGGGTCTATTCTCATTCTTCTACATGTTGAAATCCAGTTATGCCAGCATCACTTGTTAAATATGCTTTATTTTTTCCATTTGATATTTATTGCTACTTTGTCAAAAATCAGGTGTTCGAAGATGTGTGGATTGATATCAAGGTCTCCTATTCGGTTCCATTGGTCCTCCTGTCTGTTCTTATGCCAATACCAGGCTGTTTTTAGTACTGTAGCTCTGTAGTAGAGTTTGAAGTTAGGGATTGTGATGTCTTCAGAAGTTCTTTTATTGTACATGATTGTTTTGGCTATCCTGTTTTAGCTATCCTTCTGTTTGTGTCTTGTCCAATTCCAATGAGTTAGTTTTTGTTTTATCTTATTATATTTTATTATACTTTCGTCTACATTTTTATTATAGTTCAGAAGCTTATTTGCTTTTTAGTGAGAGACAGAAAGGGAGTGGATCTGGATGGGATGATAGGTGAGAAAGAACTGGAAGGAGTAAAGAGAGGAAAAGTCATAACCAGGATATATTATGTGAAAAAAAACCTATTTTCAATAAAAGGGATAAAAAACAAATACAAAAGAATCAAACTAAGTTCTATTTTCAGACCACATTGGAATAAAACTAAAATTAAACAAGAAAAGAAACTATAGAAACACTTGGAGAATGAGAAAAACCCTTTTGAATGAACACTAGGTCATTGATGAAATGAAGGAGGAAATTAAAAGATCCCTACAGTCAAATGAAAATGCTAGCATAACCTTCCAGAACCTCTCAGATACAGTCAAAAAGATTTTAAGAAAAGAAGTGTATAGCTAAGTGCTTATGAAGAAAATCAAAGAGATCTCAAACAACCTAAGATACCTCAAAGTTATCTTTTAAAAAGAAACCAAACCAACTGTATTATACAGTAAGAAATACTAAAAACTAGAAAAGAAATTAATAAATGCAGATCAACAGAATTAAAGAGTTGGTTCTTTGAAAAAATAAATAAGACTGACAAGCCTTTAACAATACTAAATAAACTAAGCAGACTTCATTTTACACACGTGTGTGCAAAACAATTCAATTAAAGAAGAATTAGATTCATTTGAGAGTTACATGTATGGAGGAGTTTCAGCAAGAAAGGAGGTTGAAATGATATAAATATGCAACATATAAAATTCTCAAAAAGTAATTAAAATGAAATATAATAAACTTGTCAAAAAAGAAATAAGAAAAAATATTCCAATCACAATAGCTTCAAATAAAATGAAATACCTATGAATAAACCTAGCTATCAAGATAAATATCCTACAGCTAAAAATTTTCAGGCATTGATGAAAGAAATTGAAGAAGATACTAGAGGATGTAAGACTTTCCAGGCTTCTGAATTTACAGAATATTTTAAAATGCAATGTAATATTGATTTTACTTACAACAGCCTACAGATTATACACACTCTCCATGAAAGTCCCAATGATATTTTTAACAGAAAAAAAAAGGTCCAGGGGGCTGGAGAAATGGTTCAGATACCAAGAGTGCTTACTGCTCTTGCAAAGGACCCAGGTTCTGTTCCCAGGAACCATATAATGGCTCAGAACTGCAACCTCAATTCCAAGAGATCCAGTGCCCTCTTCAGGCAAATAAAGGAATCAAGCATGCACATGGTACACATACATAAATAAAGAAAAATCTTTTGCACACAGAAAATAAAAATAAACATTTTAAGATGATAATATAATTACGAACTTCTTCCCTTCCCTTTCTTCCCTCCAAACCCTTCCATATATCCCTCCCTACCTTCTTTCAAATCCATTGATTCTTTTTTCACTGCTATTGTATGCATATATATATATACATATATAATCTTAAACATAACCTGCTCAGTCCATATAAAGTTACTTGTATGTATTTCTTCAGAACTGATTATTGGCACTGAACAGCCAGTTAATATCTCTTCCCTGAGAAAGACCACCTCTTCCACTCCCAGCTTCAGTCTCTCCTACAGCTTTTTTGTGTAGGGCTGAAACCTTGTAGGCTTTTTCCCAATCATTTTGATATGGCCATTTGTTCCATTCTTCTATATGTGGGTTGGAAGTTTTGAATCATTTGTTGAAGAGGTTTTATCCTAATGAATTTTTTGAGATTTATGTTAAAATTGGGAGTCCATAACATTGTTGGATTTATTTCTGTGTTTGACATTCTATCCCATGACACTGCAAATCTGTTTTTGAGATTTGTCCCTTGTTGAGCTGATATTTGAGAAGTTATGTTAGTGAGACTTTGAGTGTAGATTCTGGTATTCCTAGGAGACACAATCTCACACCAAACCCCTTAATCCTCTGGTTATAACAATCTTTCCACCCCTCTTTTACAATGTTCCCTGACCCTTAGGTGTGGGAGTGTTTCTGTAGATGTATCCATTGAGGAACCTAATCTTTATAAATAAATATTTTTAAAATATTTTTTATCCTAATATTCAAAGGAAAAAGAAAAGACCCTGAAAAACTAAAACCATAACAACAAAGAGAGCATAGTACTAGCACAAAAACAGATTTGCAGTGTCATGGGATAGAATGTCAAACACAGAAATAAATCCAACAATGTTATGGACTCCCAATTTTAACATAAATCTCAAAATATTCATTAGGATAAAACCTCTTCAACAAATGATTCAAAACTTCCAACCCACATATAGAAGAATGGAATTATATTCATACATTTAATTAAAAATCCATTTTAACACATTAAAGATTGTAATTAAAAAAATTGAAACTGTTAGAGGAAAAAAATACTTTAGATCTAGACCTAGCAAGAATTTTCTTCAAATGACTCCAGTAGCACTGTAAATAATCCCAAGAATGGGTTAATAAGTATAAAATTTTAAAAAAATCCAAAGGGTAAAGGAACAATCTCTTGAGTTAAGAGACAGCCTATCAGAGAAAAACCTCTTTTAGCTACACAGACAAGGTATTAATATGTGGAATTTATAAAAATTAAAAATTAAACACAAAAAGTTTTCAATGCATAAACTATTGAACTGGATAGACAGTTACCAAAAGAAGAAACATAAATAGCCAATAAACTTTTGAAAAGGTGTTCAAAATCCTTAGGTACCTGAAAAATGTAAACTAAAACTACTTTGCGATTCCACCTCATCCTAGCAAGAATAACCAACATCTAAAAAACAAATGAGAAATGTTGGCAAAGGTATGAGGAAAGGGGAATCCTTATTGAGTACTGGTGGAAATGTAAATTTATACTGTCACTATGGAAACTGGTATGGAGGTCCCTCAAAAAACTAAAATAGAGCTAATATATGGTCCAGATACAGAATTCGTGGGCACCTAAAGAATCCTTAATTTCTATCACAGAGATACCTGTGCAGCCATATTTATTGGCACACTTTCATAATAGCTAAGAAACAGAGCTAGTTTAGATGCCCACCAACATAAAAAAATATATAATGACCATATATACAATAGAATTATATTCATCTATAAAGCAAAAATAAAATGATGACATTTACAGAAAAATGAATGGGACTGGAAATCTTGTTAAACAGAATATGCCAGACTCAGAAAGACAAATACCACATGTTCTCTCATATGCAGATCCTAGATTTTATCCTCTCTCTCTCTCTCTCTCTCTCTCTCTCTCTCTCTCTCTCTCTCTC
>JAQHUG010000175.1:3383264-3393939 GCA_028555095.1 Dicrostonyx torquatus
AGGACAGGGTATCCTGCACCATCTTGAGGAAGCAGGGGGAGGGCAGTGGGGTAGTGGGGGAGCGGGAGGGCCGGGAACAAGGGGAGTAAATGTAAATTTTTCTTTTAACAATAAAATTTAAAATAAAATAAAATAAAATAAAATAAAATCCAGCACTGAAAAACCCAAAAAAAAAATTTAGGAAAAAAAGGATTGGTTTTGGTCTACTTCCAGATGCAACTGCAGATGAGAAATAGCGAGGAGAAAGGAAGACGCTACAGGACAAGAGGTCAAATACATAGTAATAACACTTAAAATACAGACAGACCACATGATCCAGCGACAATGTAAAATATCATCAAAAAGTAGGAACCCCAAAATTATTGCAAAACCTGAATCGGAATGGAAGTTACTAGTGATAGAATAATAATAAGCTAATCTGGTCAAGGTGAGCAAAAGAGGAGATAAACATAAAAGTGAACACAAAGATTATTAATCAACAAATTTTAAAAGATATGGAATATTTTTGTAACAACCATGATGAAATATTGCTATTCTTAATATGTAGACATCTTAAAACTGAGCAACACACCAACAGTACACTAAGAAAAAAACACACTAAAGAAACAAAAGGGTTAGAGAGATGGCTCATAAGTTAAGCATACTGACTGAATTTCTAGAGGACTCATGATAAGATTTTAAGTACCCACACTGCAGCTAACAACCATCTGTTACTCCAGTTCCAGAGGATCTAATGCCAGATGGGGGAAAAATCAATGAAATGATTAATAATGATAGTCTTCCATACTCATAGATCACTGCCTAGCCCAATAGTCATCAGAAAGGTGTTATCCAGAAATTGATGGAAGCAGATGCAGAGATCCACAGATCTCTTATTTTTTAAATCAAAGACATAGTTCATCTTATTTATTCTCTAAATTTCTACCAATTTTTTCTTTCAGTTTCTTAAAAGCTCTAAAATACTATTGTAAAATTAAAACATTAGGCAGAACTCAAGGAACTCCTCAGGAGAGGCAGAGGAAGGACTGTAGGAACTTGAGGGGTCAAGGACACAAGAACTTGGCACACAGAATCAACTAAGAAGAGCTCACAGGGGTTCACAGAGACTGTACCAACAAAAAGCAAACCTGTATGGGTCTGAGCTATGTCCTCTGCATATATGGTAAAGTTGTTTAGCTTGGTGTTCCTGTGGGACTCCTAACAGTGAGAATGGGAGCTGTCTCTGACTCTTTTACCTCCTCTTGAGACCCTTTTCCTCCTACTGGGTTCAACCTTGCTATAAGGATTCGTGCCTAATCTTATTGTAACTTTCATGCCATGTTTGGTTGATATACCTGTAATGCCTGATATTTTCTGAAGGGAAACAGAAAAGACGTAGATTCTGATAAGAAGAAGTGGGAGGCCTGGAAGGAGTGGAGAGAGGGAAAACTGTGGTTGGGATGTCACATGTGAGCGAAGAATAAAAAAAAACTTAATTGAAAAAAATTAAATATTTAAAAATATTTTAAAAATTAAAGATAAGGTAAAAAAGAATAATAATTTAAAATGCACATAAAAAAACCATTAACAAGAGACAAGATAAATGAACTTTCCTATATATTGCTGATATAAGTATATGCTGGCATGATCTTTATAGAAGTCCATTTCCTTCATATTAAAATTTTAAATGTATAATATTTTGACATAAAAATAATACATTTAGCAACTATGAAAAGATATATCAGAATAATGTGTTCTGCAACATTATTAAACTCATGAAAAATTGGACAAAACCATGATATATATCAATAAAACTTAGTAATGATGATATGTTCACAGAGTATATTTCTAATATAACCATCAAAATTCAAGACTATATTTCATAGAGAAAGTTACCTACAAATTTTGCTAAGACAACAGTTATAAAATAATAAACATGTATCATTTTAATTGATATATAATATTATGTATGAGTGTTCAAAATAATTTTACAATAGTATTTTAGAGCTTTTAAGAAACTGAAAGAAAAAATTGGTATAAATTTAGAGAATAAATAAGATGAACTATGTCTTTGATTTAAAAAATAAGACACACCCCAAAATACACACATAAGAAACTCTACTAAAGGAATAAGCTATTAGAAACAAGAAAATCTATAGATGGAGATATGACTTCGTTGCTAAAAGCACATAGCAATATTGAAGACGACCAGTTTCCCAGAACCCACATTAACTTGCTAGTAACTCCACCTCCATGGAATTCAAAACTCCTGGTCTATGTGGGCACCTGTAATCGCACAAGCATACCACACACACACACACACACACACACAAGCAAATCTAACAACAGAATAAAAGATATCCAGGTGCTGACATGGCTTTCTGCAGTAGGCCTACCCACACTCCAAGGAATTTTGCACCAGGAGCACAACCATTATAGTCCTCTGCAGCAAAAAGATAACTTTGCTTCCCTGCTTATGCCCATCTACACCTGTCTGGAATTTCTTGCACAAGCTAGAGAAAAAAGGGCATCCCTACCCTACAATGTCTTCTCATGAACATTGTAATTAGCTCCACTGAAAAATACATGCAGCTTAAAAGAAAAGAAAGGAAAAAGAAATAAAACACACACAAAAATGCGAAAATTTAGTAAAGAAAATGAACATGAGCTAAATATAGTTCTTTCTATGCTAGAAAAATTATTTTTTAAAAAAAGGAAATTCACCCTTGACATAAACAAAACTAAAACATTAAAGGATAAATCAATAATAAGGTCATAGGAATAAAATGATAAAATACTATCAAATGACATAACTGAACAGGTGGAAAGATATACTATGTTCTTAAGTGGAAAACAGATAACATTGAAAATCTTCTTTCTCTAATAAGACTATAAATTGTAAGGGAAGAAATGCTAATCATACGAATAGCTAAATTAAGACTGACAGTACCAACTGCCAGTTAGAATCTGAAGAAACCAAAATTTCACACACATACAAAGTGCTTTAGACACTTTGGAAATCAGATTGAGGGATACTTTGTAAAACTAAATAGACATTTCCCATGAAACAAAACAATCTAACTCCTACATTTGAGTAAATAAGCTACAGACTATACATATAAATAAAAATGACTCACCAAGTTAAAAAGCAATGAAATGTTGTTCTATGCAACAAAAGACTGAATACCAAAAATATTCTAATTGAAAGAAATCATGCACATAACTACTTCATTACTCCACCTACATTATTTAGGAACAAGTGTTAGTTCTGAGGCAGCTAAGGACTTGGGATGAAGAAAGTAGATTTCCTGAGAGGAAACAAGGAGCATTTGATTTACACGAATTTTATTAAGAATGTTTACATCTATGCTAATCACAGAGATTAGCCTATAATTTTCTTTGCTTGTTGTTTCCTTTTCCAGGTTAGTTTCATAGAATAGGTTCATAGTCATTCCTTTCTTTTTTGAGTAATGGGATAGTTTGAAAAGCATGGTGTTAATTCCTTAAATGTTGGGTAGGGTTGAGTGAAGAATTCATCAAAGCCAAGGCTTCCTTTTACTTGTAATTTTTTTAAATTTTTGCTTCAATCTCATTACTTGTTATAGACCTGTTTAAGTTGTTGAAATACTCTTGGTTTAATTTTGGTAGGTCAAATATACGCATAAATTTATCCATTTCTTCTAGAATTCTGATGTCTTTTTGTCTACTTTTTTGTTTAGATGCCCTGTTTATTCATCAGAGTGGGGCACTGAGGTCTTCTACCAATACTGTGGGAAGGTGAAGCTTCCCTCATGATAGACTCTTCAAAATGAAATTACCTTCTTTCTCTTCTAAGCTTGAAGTCTAATTTGTCAGATATTAGTATTGCTACATCTGCTTGCTCCCTAGTTTCATTACCTTGGAATATCTTTATTCCATTTTTTACCCTAAGGCTATGTTTGTCTTTGCCAATGAGGTGTATTTCCTGGGTCCTATTTTCTAATCCAGTTTGCTAGCCTTTACTTGGAGAATTGAGAAAAATAAGAGTCAGAGTTATGGCAAAAAGAGCAATAATTCAACAGTTAAGAGTACTGACTCTTCTTCCAGAGGATCTGGGTTCAATTCCCAGCATGCACATGGCAGCTAACAACCATCTATAGCTCTAATCCCAGGAGATCTGACACCCTCTTTCAGCCTCATGTATACTGCACACATGTACCTCACATGTGTAAGAAGAACATTCAAACACATAAAATAAATAAAATCTCAAAAAAGATTCAGAGTGATTACTAAAGATATATCCATTATTGTTTTTTCTGTGTTTGATACTTCCTTATTTCTCATTTGCATATTTACTATTCTAGTGCAGTTCATCCTTCCTTTTCTATGGCTTCATGGATGTGTTTTTCTTTCTCTTTAGAGTATTCTGTATCTAGGATTCATGTAGCCCAAGCTTAGTCGTGATTCCCTCTAGTTTGTGCTTATCATAGAAAATTTTTCATTCTTCTTTATTTATGAACCACTTTCCTTGGTTGACAGTTACCATCTTCCAAAGCTTGATATTCAATATCCCATGTTCTCCTAGCTTTTAGAATTTCTGTTGAGAAATCTGATGCTATTTTGGATTTATGTAGTCTTTCTTGATCATAATTCTTTACTACAGTATGACATGAGGAATTTTTTTGCATTCTAAGTGCCTCCTCTATCTGCATGAAAATCTTTCTCTAAGTTTGAGGTATTTTCTCCTATTATTTTAATGACTATGTTTACTGTGCCTTTAACTTTAGCTTCTTCTCCCTCTTTTATTTCTATGATTAAGATTAGTCTTTTAATAATATTCCATAGATCTAATATCTGTGTGTTCTTTCTTAATCTATTTTCATCATTGTCTAACCATTATAAATAATCTACTTTGTCTTCAAGATGTGATAATCTGTCTTCCACTTGGTCTACACTATTGGTGAACCTTTCCACTGAGGTGTTGTGTAGGTTGTTGTTCTTGTTGTTTATCTGACTTGAATTTTTCTCCTTTTCTGTTTTCTTTTAGTTTTCCTGAAAACCAATTCTTTTCTCATACAATACATCCTGACCAGTTTCTCCTCCCTCCAGTCCTCCCAGTCTCCCTGCTCCATTCCCCCCAGATCCACTACCCCTCCATTCTCCTTCAGAAAAAAGCAAGTTCCAAGAGACAACCAAATACAACAAAGAAAGATACAGTAAGACAAGATAAAAACCCTCATACTGAGGCTTGAACAACCCAATAGGAGGAAGAGAGTCCCAAGATCAGTCAAAAGGGCAGAGATACATCCTCTCATATTGAAGTCCCACAAAAAACCAAACTATTATCACCCATAACATATATGCAGAGGACCTGGTGCAGATCTATGCAGGCTCCATGCTTGCCGCTTCAATCTCTGTGACACCTTTTGAGCCCTGCTTAGTTGATTCAGTGGGCCATGTTTTTCTGGTGTCCTCCATCCACTTTGACTCTTACAGTCTTTCCAAATTTTCAATTTCATTTTTATTAGTACTTCTTTCTTTATTGAGTCCTCTTCTTATCCTGTTTGATAATAGGATTTGCCCTCTTAGAATTCATTTAGGATTTATTCATGTCCTCTTTTGACTTCATTAAACATAGTTATAGCCACTCTTTTGAATTCTTTGCAATTTCACATAATTAATGCTCATTGTATTCCATTACTATGAAATTGGTAATTTTCAAGAGGAATTATGTTGCCTTGATTTTTCATGTTTATTTTTGCAAATCTAGGATTAGGCCATTGTCTGAATTTTTAAAAATCACCCACATTCATTCAGTAGTAGTATTTGCAGTATTTAAGTGTGAGAAGGTTGTAGAAGGTTTGAGGTGTTATTACACTGGACTGAGAGTGTGGTTTAAAAAACAAAACTGCTAGGCCACATGCTCAGGGCACTAGGCTTGCACTCCATTACTACCCCAAATGCAGATTACTATCTGTATAAATAACCATACCTGTGGATATTCTTACTACAAAAACACAGTAATAGCTGATTAGTCAATAACTTTTTCAATGTAAAACATTTGAGGAGAATAAAGACCAAGTGTATAGTATACACTAAGATATTAGTTATTCAGAGTAAAAGTAAAATGGAAATTGTAGTATGAATAATAAAATTCCAGAGACAGAAGTTGGGATTCAACCAGAAAACCAGAAAAGGAAAGCAGTCAAGCCACTAGAGAAGTTTTACCTCTACCGAGGCTGGGCAACCACTGACTAAGTAGACTAAGCAGATAGACTCTCTCTCTTCCCATTTTATATTCCCTATAGTGCTGGAATTAAAGGCATGTGACTTCCTAGGATGGGGATTAAAGGTGTAGGCCACTACCATGTGGATTTTGTTTCTGCATTGATCTTGTGTAGCTCAGGGTAACCTTGAACTCACAGAGATCCAACTAACTCTGTCTCCCAAATCCTAGAATTGAAGGTGTGTGTCACCATTGTCTAATCTCTGGTGGCTTTAGCTTTGTCTCTGGTCCTCAAGCAAGATTTATTTATCAAAATACAAATAATATACCACTATAGGAAATCATCAGAGTAAGACTGGCAGTTGGTATTAGATTAAACTGGAAAATCAGAAGAGGGAAAAGTAAACAGAAGAGGAAACAGCAAAGATGAAGGGAGGAGATAAGGCAGCTCCAGCCAAAGAGAAAGAGGTGAAGAAATGTAATCAGAAACCTAAAAAAAAAAATCGCAGCTGTAGGAGGTCCTTCTGACTATGTGTTATTTTCATTGGTTGAATAAAAAAACTGCCTTGGCCTTTTGATAGGGCAGAACTTAGATAGGCAGGGAAGACAGAACTGAATTCGGGGAGAAGGAGAGGCAGAGAGGCAGACGCCATGAAGTTCCTGCCTGAGACTGATGCTGGTTAGAATCTTTCCTGGTAAGCCACGACCTCATGGTGTTACACAGATTGGTAGAAATGGGTTAGATCAGGATGGGAGTGTTGGCCAAGAAGACGCTAGATATAATGGGCCAGACAATAATTTAATTAATACAATTTCTGTGTGGTTATTTTGGGGGGTTAAGCTAGCTGGGCGGCGGGACGCAGCCCGTTCATCCCTCAACACTCAGCACCCAGGAAACTGAAGCATGAATACTCCCAACCCCAAAATAACCTGTGAACTTGAAGGGGAAAATAAGAGACAGATTAAAGTTAGACTACTACTTTGAAATTAACTACTAAATGAGAGAAGTGTAAGAATGAAGGAGAAAAGCCTGGGCAGGGGTATAACAATAATAATAAGTATAGCTAATACACATAGTATTCTGGAACAATATAAGTGCTATGTAAACAGTTGTATGACAATGTATTGTTTAGGGAATAATGGAAAAGGAAAATACTTTATATGTTCAATGCAGCCTTGGTGGGTTTTTTTATATTTTTTATTTTCAGCTGGTTGAATATACGGATTAAGAAGCTGGGGTATAGGGAACTGGATTTTTCTGTAATCTCTTGGTACAGGGAGTTGCCAAGTTTTCTTCAATGCATATGCATTACTTTTACAACAAGAGAGAAAAGTTAATTTACTGCAGGAAGACTCTTCCTTAGATAAAATGAGAAACATGAGAACTTTGAGAGAGTTGTTCCTTGCATTAAATCAGCAGTTTTCAACCTGTATTTGAACCCTTTGAGGTCAAATGATCCTTTCACAGAAGTCACTTAAGACAGATATTTACACTATGTTTCATAACAGTAGCAAGATTACAGTTATGGGTCAACAACACAGAATGAAGAACTGTATTAAAGGGTCGCAGCACTAGGAAAGTTGAGAAGCACTGTATTAAGCATAAAAGGACCAGGAAGATCATCTGTCTTAGAAAAATGAATTATATGCTCACAATTTTCCATGTTTAACTACTTAGCAGAGAAATTTTTGAGTGACACAAATCCTTGCAGTTCTTTTGCCCTTAGAGCTCCTAATTATCACAAATAAAGGAGAGAAAACATATCACCAAGATAAATATAGTATCAATATATAAGGTCCAATACTCATGATCTAATGCCATTGATCCAATAGTTCAGTAATGACATGCATAGTCAAAGCCTACAGATAAGCCAAGTAAACAGACTCAGTAGGGTTTGACTAGTGACAGGTGACAATTGACATGGAAACATTATGAGGAAGTCTGACTATGGAATACTCATAAGTTCACATGATACAGTATTTGAGTGATGACAGAAAATAGTAGTATGCAAGGTGTAGATATAAAATACTGCTACAAATTACATCAAATTATTTTGATTATTCATTCCCCACCCATGCAGGAAATGAGCAACTGCAAACTCTCTTTATTACACAAATAATCTCTATTACTTGATTCTTTTGGTTTGGTTTGGTTTGGTTTGGCTTGGTTTTTGATTTTTAGAGACAAGGATTCTCTGTGTAAGAGTCCTTGCTGTTCTGGAACTCAAACTCTGTAGACCAGGTGGGTCTCAAACTCATGAAAATCCTCCGGCCTATGTATCCCAAGTGCAGGAATTTTAATTTTAATTTTAATTTTAACATAGTGGTGTGTGCCACTATGCCTGGCTCTGTTAATTGGGTCTTAATAAAGAAATCTTACCCTTTCAAACCTGAGAAATGCTGATCTGGATAAAGATCCTGAAAATATTTTTAAATGAACTCTAATTTTATTCTTTTATTCTGAAACTCAAACCACCATAAGGAATTAGGAGAGATTGAATAAATGTATAATTTACTTCAAAAGCACATATTTACATCAAGTATGCTTCACTAGTTTTAATTGTTATTACTTTAAGCATATATACAGAGTAGACTAATACAGAGATTTCACTTCTCAATTACTTCTTAAGTATATCATATGATGAAGGGTGTGATGGCTCATTTCAGATGCTAATTTGACTAGATTAAAAAGTACCTAGGAAAATAGTAAAGCACTAATTCTAGATATATCTATGAAAATGTTTCCAAAAGAGACTGAAACATAAGGGTAACCATAGCCAATGAGGAAGGGTCTGCACTAAACAAGAGTAGATGCCATCAGATTGGTGGGGACTGACAGAGAACAAAAGAAGCAGAGACAAAGCAATTCATTCTCCCTCACTCTCACTCTTACTCTTCCTTCTTCAACCTCTTCCTCCCCATCTGCCTTCTTCTTCTTCATTTCTCTCCCCTATCTCCCCTACTTCTCTCTTTGTGTCTCCACCTCTTTTTCCACCCTCCCATCTTCTCAGCTTCAAACTAAGAATTACATCTTTGGTTTCCTTGGTCCTTAAGTTTAAGAGTTGAACTAAAACACATTACTAGTATCCCTAGATACAAAACCTAGAACTTGTAGACAGCCTGTCATGGGATGCCTTAGCCTCTATAATCATATGAGCAAGTTTGCATAATAAATTATTCCCCTTACATGTGTATGATATATGAAACATGTAAAAATATATATTGCTGATATACATATATGCATATACATAAACATATATATATATGTGACTATCCTATTGGATTCTGTCTCTCTGAAGAATTTCAATACAGTAGATCAAATTAAAAATTTTTATTGAGTTATTATATTCATATATACATGTATATATCATGTATATATGATATATATAATTTCTAGCCCTGCATAAGAAATTTCTATGAGAAAGTCACTTCCCTCTTACATTAACAAATATGCAAATAAATATTACAAATAATGCTGATTAATAACTTTTCAAGGTATTATCTAAAGATTATCTTATATTCTTTCATAAAGTTGGTAATAAATGCCATAGAGGGGAAAGTGGTGGGAGACAATTCTGTATTCTGTCAACCATGTTTTAAATAAATGCTGATTGGCCAAGCAGGAAGTATAGGTGGGAAAACCAAACAGGAAGTAGAGATGAGAACAGGAGAATTCTGGGAATCAGGAAGCTCCCTTGGCATTACTGTGCAGTCCATTTAAGAAGCAGTATATAAGCTGCCCCACTAAGAAAAGGTACCGGCCATGTGGCTGGCATGGATGGGAACAATGGGTTAATATAAGTTACAAGAGCTAGTAAGAAGACAGAGCTAATGGGCCAATCTGTTTATAATTTTATGGAGACCTCTGTGTGATTTTCTTTGGGGCTTGCCGGCTGTGGGGTGCTGGGCAGGACAGAAATCCCAACAAGCAGGACCCTCATGTTACAGAATGGTGCCCACGAAGATAACTGCATCCACAGAAAGCCTGGGAAAGCTTGGGAAAGAATAGAGTAAACTATGTTTTCTTGGTAGCAGCAATTTCTTGGGTCTACTCTGCTTCCTAGAGGCAAGAAAGCGCTCTCATCTAAGAGAGGCTTCCTGACTCAGCTTTAGCTGCAAAACCCTGCAGCTCTTTAAGAGATCCTGCCAAGAAATACTTAAATGGTGCTGGTAAAAGCTGACTGCATGCTTAACATACTGGCTTTCTGGGCTGTCCTGCCAGGGCAAACTCTGACTCTTTCAGGCAGGCAGTCCGGCCAGGGAACATTTGAATGTGGTCTGTGAGCAGAATGCTACAGCTTGCTTGCTGTCAGGGACATTGAACATGGCTACAGCCAGTACCTCAGCCATGAGGCTGGAATTGCAAAAAGCTAAGGAGTGGGCTGGATCTAGCTGTCAAAGCCACGGCTTTAATCTTCTCCATATTCCTTAGCAAATTAAAGACCCATGTGGTCAGAAAAAGAGAGATGTACAATAAAGAGAGATTCAAAG
>JAQHUG010000175.1:3430459-3443556 GCA_028555095.1 Dicrostonyx torquatus
AGGGCAGGGTATCCTGCCCCATCTTAAGGAAGCAGGGAGAGGGCGGTGGGGTAGTGGGGGAGCAGGAGGGCTGGGAACAAGTGTAGTAAATGTAATTTTTCCTTTAAACTATAAAAAATAAAAAAAGATTAAAAAAACTTAGAAAAAACACAATAACTTAATGATGCAATTCAATCATTTGGGAGATCAAAGAAAAAAATAAGTCCAGTAGACATTAAAAAATAATAAATATCAACACAGAAATTAATGAAATAGAAATAACAACAACAAAATTATTAATGTTTCCAAGAGCTAACTATTTGATAAAATACAATATCAATAGACTCTTAGCAAAAAAAAAAAAACAAAAGAAAAAGCGGCACCAAATTAATGGAATAAGAGATGAACACGGAAAATTCAAGACACGTGTAAAAAATAGAGAATATTATAAGGGAATGCTTTAAATACCTGTACTCCTTTAAGCCAGGAAAAATCTGGTTGTTTTCTTGATTCATCCAAATTACCAAAGTCAAACCAAGAAGAGAATAACAACCTAAACAAATCCATAACAACTAAGGAGACTGAGTAATAAAAAAGCCTTCTAACTAAAAAATATTCTAATCTACCAGTCTTATGGGTGGCAATGATAGCATGATTTATGATCATGAATTCCTCTATGATGTCAAAATTGTCTGGAATAACCTTGTCCAAACTGGCACAGAAAGCATCAAAAATATCTTCAGAAAGCTGTCATACGTTTTATAGTTAATACTCAGCACAAACATGGAAGCATACACAAAAAAAAGAAATATTTTGGAATTCACACTTCAAGTATATTCTAGTCCTCTCCATGGTAGAAGGGATAGCTGTAGATTTGCAGTGTATTAACTATCACAATCATTCCATTTGGTATCAAACTCACTCCTGGATGAAAAAATAGGCTTTCCATTCGATAATTTGCTTTCTGTTCTTTACCTTGATTATGCCACTGATCATACTGGAATATGTAGAACATGAAATTTAAGTAAAAAGAAAGTAGGTTACTTAAGGCAACAATGCCTACTTTTCCTAAGATAAAAGCAGCCCTGATGACCAAGTCTCAAATAGGTTTAATGTATTACTCCAGTCTTTACCATCTGCTTCAGTAACACAGCTGGCACTGCATGAGATGCCATAGTCAATTGAACATGGAGGAACAAAGAGCATTTTAGCCTTTTTAATATTAAATTTTAATTGTCTCTGTGATAATATTGGGAAGTGAGTGTCATAATTTGAATGAAAAATGTCCCTCAGAGGTCATGTATTTGAAAATATGATCCCAAGTTGATGGTGCTGTTTGGAAAATTTATGAAACAGTTAGGATAAGGAGTATTGCTGAAGAAAGTATGTCACTGGTGTCAGGCTTTCCGAAATTTTAAAACAGCATAACATTGAATCTGTGATATGATTGTTACTGATTACTCTTAGTGCTACAATGAAATAAGGAAATAGTCATAGATGTTTCCCTCATGGTTTCAGATAGCCACTAAGACCCAAGCAATATATGTGCAGCTAGAATTCCTTCTAGAAGGTTATCAGAGGCCACTACATGAAGTTATGAAAGTAAGACCTGGATTTCAATGGATACACTAAGATACTGAAGATGCCATAAACATGAGACATCTGTCAAGTAGAGCTAGATACAGAGAGTAGGACCACCTTAAGAAAAGAGTATATTGTCAGCAACAAAGTGGCCTAAGAACTAAAGCCATTTGACACTTTAAAGTCCTAAGAAGCAGCCCTGGAACTACACAATTTGATGTTTGCCCTTCAGGGTTTCAGTCTTGCTTTGGTCCAGTCTTTTTTCACTATGACCCAATTCCTCCCTTTTGTAATGGTAATGTTTTTATATGAGCCATTATTTGTTAAAAGTGTGCATTTTTTTATTTTACAGAGGATCACAATTGAGAGAATGTCTTGAGTCTCAAAAATAGACTTTGGACTTTTGAACAGTATTTAGACTATTAAAGATGGTGAGGACTTTAAAGTTGTCCTAAATGCATTTTACATTAAGATATCCATAAGTCTATGAGCATCCAGGGAAGAATTTTGTGGTTGTAAGGAGAAACATCCCTCCCCACACAGTTTCGTGTATTTGAACACTTGATCCCTAGTTAGTGTTGCTGTTTGGAAAGTATATGGAAATTTTAGGGTGGAGCCTTACTGTAAGAAGTATTTACTGAGGGTGGACTTTGAGAGTTTATAGTCTTTCCCTATTTCTAGGTCACACTGATCTCTAAGTGCAGTTGACATGTGATTTCTCAGCGTCCTCATCCTGCCACCATGCCTTCCTGACCATCACTGACTATAGCATTTTGGGCTGTAAGCCAAGAAAAACTTTCTTCCTTAAATTGCTTTTGATCAAGGTATTTTTATCATGGCAACAGAGAAGTAACTAATAGAGTGAGCCTTCAAAAAAGATGCTTAGTTCTCAAGGGTAAGCCTTCATGAACTAACAAATGTTGTTACAACAGATGTGGTTTCTCATTCATATTCTCTTTATCCTCCTACTATGTAAAGACTACTACCATGTTATCACAGAAATGTCTTTAATATATAAGGATATATATGTGTGTACATATATATATATTGATAGTAAACTACTCAGCCTTCATATCTGTGATCCAAAAAAGTTTTTATTCATTATAAATTGTTGTCATCATTGAACAACTAAGTAATTAGTATCTACAACTAATTAGTTAACAACTAATGATGTCATAGTAGTACAAAATGCATTAAGACAACTACCTAGCACTCTTGTTGCTCTGTGGGAATTGGAACTTAGAAAACTGATTGTTTTGTCAATTATACTTTCCGGAAAAATAAAATCTTTCTATGGTATGAGAGTGTCACAGCTCTCCCCAGTTCTAACCTTCTCCCCTTCTCCTTCCCCCTCTCCCCTTCTCCTACTCCCTGGGGAGAGCTTGGGGGAGTGGGAGGGTGGAGATAGAGGAAGGGTGGATATTGGAGAAGGGAATAAGATATCTACATTAAGGGAATTATTTTAGGGTGGTCAAGAGACTTGGCTCTAAAGGGGATCCCAGGTGTCCACGGTGATGTCCCCAGCTAGGTACTTGGGCAGCAGAGGAGAGGGTGCCTGAACTAGCCTTGTCCCATAATCACATTGATGACTATCTTGATCATCACCATAAAAATTTCGTCCAATGGATGGAGATAGAGTCAGAGACCCTCATTCACTTCAGAGCAATGGACTGAGCTCCCAAGGTCCAGTCGAAGAGCAGAAGGTGGGAGATTAGCAAGGAAGTCAGGACCGCGAGGGGCTGGTCCAACCACTGAGACAGTGTGCCTGATCTAATGGGAGCTCACCAAACCCAGCTGAACCGGGACTGGATGAGCATATGATCAAAACGGACTCTCTGAATGTGGCTGCCAATGGGGGCAGACTGAGAAGCCATCGATAATAGCACTGAGACCTATCTCCTCTGCGTGTATTGGCTTTTGGGGAACCTAGTCTAGTTGGATGCACACCTTCCTGGGCAGGGATGGGGGGGGGCGTTGGACTTCCCACAGGGCTGGGTGCCCTACCCTCTCTTAAGGAAGCAGGGGGATGGAGGAAAGGTAGTAGGGGAGCGGGAGGGGACTGGGAGAAGGGAAGGAAGTGTAAATATTTTAAAATTAAAATAAAAAAAATTAAAAAGAGTGTCACATTTTGCCAGGCGGTGATGGTGCACGCTTTAAATCCTAGCACTTGGGAGGCAGAGACAGGTGGATCTATGTGAGTTCGAGACCAGCCTGGTCTACAAGAGCTAGTTCCAGAACAGGCTCCAAAGCTACAGAGAAACCCTGTCTCTTAAAACAAACAATAAAAGAGTGTCACATTTTCTGTCAGTATCCAAGAAATACTGGTAAGCTCTCTTCTGTTCACCTACAAGTCGGGTAAAATTCTCAGACCTTCATAGTAGATGACCTTATGATGTAGAATACATAGTATACTAGGTAGAATCCCAAGTATAAATGTGACCTCAAGATGTTGGATTCTTTCTGATTTTAAATGTAATTCTTGTTTTTTGTTTTGTTTTGTTTTGTTTTTTTCGAGACAGGGTTTCTCTGTAGCTTTGGAGCCTATCCCGGAACTAGCTCTTGTAGCCCAGGCTGGACTCGAACTCACAGAGATCCGCCTGCCTCTGCCTCCCGAGTGCTGGGATTAAAGGCGTGTGCCACCACCGCCCAGCTTAAATGTAATTCTTATAACAATCAATCACTAATTTGTAAATTATAAATAATATTTTTAGGTAGATAGCATTTCTTCAGGATAGGGAAAATAGATAATAAAGAATCCAAGCCATTAATTTAGAAACTGAAGTTTTAATGCCATAAAACATTTGATATACCTCCAAAATAGCTGTCCTTATAATAAAAAAGATGACTATTGATAAGAAATCTAGTAAAATTTCATACACCACAGTTCTTCATCTGTCCTCTGAAACATCTGAAATTCTTAGCTCCCACCAAAACCAGAAACATATTCAATCTCAATAGCTGAAAACCCTAATTTTTTCAAATGTTTTCTAGAGCAGGAATTGGTAAACTTTCTATAGTCATATAGTAGGTATTTCAGATTTTGCATTTGATACTCTGCTTCAACCCCTCATCTCTGCTACTATAATGCAAAAGGAGTCATAAGTAATACATATAAATAGGTACAGCTATGCTCCAATGTATCTTTAATAAAACAGATTTCAGACAAAATTATATCTGAAAGCTATACTTTACTGACTTCTGATCTAGACAGCCAGGTAAAGCAGAAAATACCCTCACATTTCACAGACACAGAAATGGAAGTTAGCCAGGAGGTGGTGTTCATGCCTTTAATCCCAACACTCGGAAGGCATAGGCTGGTGGATCTCTGAGTTCAAGGCCAGCCTGGTCTACAGAGCAAGTTCCAAAACTGCCAGGGTTATGCAGAGAAACGCTATCTCAATAAAACAAGAAATAAACAAATAGATTTTTAAAAAAAGAAATGAAGGTTTGTGTGTAGAGCTTTTTTTTATCCAGAGGTTTTAGTGATTTTTCTCTAAGCAAAGATAAAGCCAAGCCTCCTGACTAGTAATGCCTCTTTAGATTGCCAGGAACAGCCTCAGCAAGTATCTTTTCCACTTGTACTAAATGTATGCAAATATATATGGATACTTGGCAGATGCCCATGAATATTTAAGTCTCTCCTTGAGCTCTCTCGCTTGGGCTCTGTACTATTGCTCCAGTTCTGCATCATTCCCAGATGAAGACATCAGTTTAATTTCAATAATGTTCATGAGAACATGCACAACCAGGTCTGATGCTGCACCGTGGAACAGTCTTCACACCACTAATAAGCACGCTTCGTTCATCTGCTGAATGTTTCCAAGACCTGCCCCACTGTGTTGACTACAGCCCTGGTTTGTCATCTGTATACCAGGACTACTAGTCTTTATATCCAAGCAACCTCAAGTCTATTATCAACAGATAGGAACAAAGAATCATCATGTACCAGCACTGTTTTACCTCTTTCATCTTCAATTTCTGAGATTCCATTCACTAAGATATTTTCTTTGTCTCATGGATTTTTTTCACAAAAGTGCAAAATAAATGGACTTCAAGAAATCATAAACGTCTGCACAGAGATATAGAACTGGGAACAAACCATTAGTTCTTAGAAAAAAATTGGGCTAAGACAAGAGGAGCTACAACTTCAGGCTAGGGCAAAACCAAGATGTCTGCTTGTTCACTCAGGGTGTCTTAGAACATTCTAAATTAAACCCAGTGGAATCTATGTACTGTGTTTAAAAAAAAACCACACATGACTACATTAACAAATTCTTTTAGAGCTAAGATTCAGTTATAGTTACTCTGAACTTAAAAAAAAGAATGATTTTTGTGGTCTGGAGGACTCTTGGAAGATCAACTCCACGAAGCATGAAAATTTAGATATTTAAACAAAAGTTAAAAGGCGCAGGATAGTAATAACAACTCTTTATGTTCCTTTTATATTCACCACCTCTAAACATTGAAGAATCAAAATGTCCACAAGGCATACACTCATCCCAATTTTAAGGGTAACTGACAAAGACACCCTTCTTGGAAATTTAGTATCCGCTCCACTAAAACAGTAGCCATAATGCCAAACAAATACAGCCAATAGTTTGGCAACTGAATAGCAACAAACTTATATGGTGATTTCTGATATTTTGGAAGTTGGTGGATTGGGTGAGTAGGGGAGCGGGAGAGGAAATGGGAAGAATTAGGGAAGGAAGATGGATATGGTCAGAATACATGCCATGAGACTCTCAAAGCATTACTGAAATATTATTTTTAAGTTCTTTGGAAGATAAGTGAATGATTAGTAAAGAAAAACCCCAAGAACTATCCTTAATATACATATTTGAATAAATAAGTACACCTTATCTTCATTTTGTTCATCTTCATCTTCTTACAGAATTGTCTTTCTCTCTACAGCATAGGTAAATTGTCTATAAGTAGGATGTTCAAATTCCTGATCTATCATTTTAGTATAAATTCTCCAAAGAAAAATGAATAATCCAAGGTTGATGATGATGAAGTCAAAAAGTAGAGTATTTGAAAAATAATAAGATGTGGATGTCTAAATTTTTATAAGACTTGGCAAAGCATCATCAGATCTTTGTCTAACCTGGAAGGGGACCAAATTTCCTCATGTGGATGGTTTTGGAGCCTCCTAGTGGCAGCCTCAGGGGACCTACAGAGCTAGCTAAGAAAGGCTGAGGCTTTGAAGAGAAATAATTCATTATATATGCTGATTATTAATCATATTAGCTCCTACAAGAAATATACAATATTGAACTGAGGAATAAAAATATGAATAAATGTTGGTGAAACTGAAACAAATACTATGGAAAACAAGAGAACAGAAATATACTAAAACAATGTAATAACATATAAAAACATAGGGAAGGGATAATGAGAGAGCATATAGATATAATGGGGATGGATTTTTTGCTAAAAGATAAGTAGAAATTTAAATAAGAATCCAAGCACATATATTTTCACCCTTCCATAATTCTGCTTCCTGTTTAGATGACTCCCTTAGAATACTAAGGCTTCTTACCACAGCTGAGTGATAAGAAAGCTAGAAAAACAGGTAAGTAACAAATTCAAGGTTTGAACTTTTATTTTTCATGCCTTGAAGAGATAACAGAAATTTTGAATCAAAGAAGTGGTCTATTGAAATCCACACATTCAAATAACTCTGGAAATTGTATAAGAAACATCTTAGGACAGCTGATGATCTAGGAAGTGCACTAACTTATCACAGCAATCAAAGAAAGAGAAAAAGGAGCCTATCTGCTATGGTAAAACACAGCAGTGTCAAGGTTTCAGAAATAATAATGGCTATGAATAGTGATCAATAAAACGTAGAAATTATACCTAGAATGCCTTAAGACATAAGGTAAATGGTGAAACTTATAACAAAGACAGAGAACCACAGAAGAAATTGAAAATTGTTTGTTAGTTTGAATGTCAAAAGACCTGAAAAGACTCCTGTGTTCATGGCTTCATTGCCAGCTGATGAACTTTGGGGAAGTGACAGAACCCTAAGGTCTCTGGCCCAAACAACAGACTAATTCCTTGATGAATTGATTATATGATGGCACTGGTGGAAAATACTACAATGTAAGAGGTGAAGACATGTTGGAGGAAGTAGATTAATGGGATGCTATTTAAAGATGTATATCCTCTTCCCATCCCCACGCCATTATCATTCTCTGTTTGCTGCATGTTGTGCTATGGAATTCTTATCCAACACATTCTATCTCTATGAGGTCCTTCTTGATTATTCTCAGGACCCATGGAATGGAACCAAACAACTATGGAATGAAATCACTGAAACTAAACCAAAATAAATCCTTTCTCCCTTAAGCTGTTTCTCTCAGGTATGTAGCACAGTGATGCGAGTCTTACTAGCCCAGAAAATTGGTACCAGAGGAAAGTTTAGAGATAAGTACTAGAGACAAGCGAAAATGTTATAAAAGGATATGGGAAATGATTGTGGTGGCTGCTGTGAAGACTAAACTGTCCCTAGGAATGTACTAAAGACAGTACTCATGAGGACACTACTGCAAATTTGACTAGAAGTCACTCATGTTCACTGAGGCAAATAACTTACTTACATTTTGCCTATCCCATGAAATTTTGAGAGGTTTCATTTAAAATTGACAGTCTAAAAAGCCAGCTCATGCACCAGGGACAGATCCCAGTTCCACTGCTAGTGGCCCTACAAACAGACCAAGCTACACAACTGTTACCCACATGCAGAGGGCCTAGGTTGGTCCCATGCAGGCTGTCAGTCTAGAGTCTGTGAGCTCCCACAAGCTAGGGTCAGCTATCCCTGTGGGTTTCCCACAGAGCTTGGCCCAACTTGGCTGTGGATCTCTGTATCTGCCTCCATCATTTACTGGATGAGGGTTCTATTATGACAATTAGGGTACTCACCAATCTGATTACAGAAGACCAGTTCAGGCACCCTCTCCAACTATTGTTAGGAAACTTAGTTGGGGTGATCCTTTAAGATTCCTGTGAATTTCCCTGGCACCAGGTTTCTTCCTAACTGCATAATGGCCCCCTCTATCAAGATATCTCTTTCTTTGGTCTTTTTCTCCATCCTTCCCCTAACTCAGCCATTTTGATCCCTCATGTTCCCATCCTCAAGCCCTCTCCTCCCTCCCAGCCCCAGTTTACCCAGGAGATCTCATATATTTCCCTTCCCAGGATGATCCACGCATTCCTCTTAGAGTCTTCCTTGTTACCTTGCTTCTCTGGGGCTGTTGCTCAGCCTTGATGCAGAGGGGATCAGCTTGGTCCTGCCTCAACTTGATTTGCCAGGCTTTGGTGACTACCCAGGGGAGACCTTAACCTTTCTGAAGCATGTATGGGGAATGAAAATAGGAGTATTTTAGGGAGGGAAAACTGTGGTTGTTATGCAAAATTAAAAAATAAAAATAAATTGACAGTCTATTGTCACCCTGTGTCATGGAAATCCTTCAGCTTTGGGTCTGCAGGACCAACCCCTTCATGTGCTCCAGTAGATCATAGATGGGATGGGTGTTAGAGTGAGTCAACTTATAACCCTAGTTCTGGGCCTGGGCAGTTGTAGGGTTTGTCAGCACACCAGCTCTAAAATGTCCTCATAACTAGGGTAAGTTCTCTGGAATTTCCCTGGGCTAGTTCACCCCTTGCAGCAATAAGCAAAGGACTAGACCATTTTCCCTGTTCTCGCACCTTTAGGGTTAGCTCTCTCACACCTACACAAGCAGAACCAGCTCTACTGTGTTGCCCAAGTCAGGTGCATGAGCACCGTCCCTAGTGCTATAGCTGGTGAAGGGCAGGAACAGCTCTCCTGATCTTATGACCTCTGGGACACCTCTCCCAACCACCACACGGGGTGCTGGGAAGGGAGATCTCTCCCACTCCCACACCACCATATTCTGCAGGATCTCCATGACACAGATCAACAACAAGATATCCAAGGGGAGTCCCAGTGAGAGCCCAGTATCAGTAGGGTATCAGAGGCCTCAAACCAGACCAATGAATCTTTGAAAGAACACTTGTAAGTAATGATATATGAATAAAAAGGTAAACTGTGTGACTCACTGTGTCACACTATAGCTTCCATGACAAGATCTATCTTTCTTTTTTTTCTCCTAAATTTAATTTTATTTTATTGGGGGAAGTTGTAAGGGCAGAGAACAAATCCAAATAAATGGGAAATGAATAGGATCAAGATGCAAGATGTGAAAGACACAAAGAATAAATAAAAAGAAAATTAAAAATTAAAATAAAATAAAATTGACAATATAATTAATAATATGGAAGAACTTTTCAAGAAGCCAAACATTCAATACTTGGTATAGCTTTTGCTGGTTGCTTTTAACCAAGTTTATGGACAAAGTTGTGAGCAAAAAGAAAAGCAAAAATGTCTGAAAAAAATCTACTTTCCATTATCCCAGAAAAGAAATGCCTGTGAAGATGGAACTAAGAAAAGGACAGCTAATGTAGTGATTATGGTCATTAAGTCCTGCTCAGCAAGAGAAAAATAATGAATGGCACAAGAAGTCTAGCCACTACCCAGGGCTAGTAAAGTTTTGGATCTTGGAGGCAAATCTACAACTACCACTTTACTATGCCAGCATAATCCCTAACTACATTCTAAATATTTGTCCTTATATCCACGGGTAAGTGTACCCCTCATCCCCTATGCAAGAAAGTTCTCATTGCAACAATGTAGACCATAACAAAACACTACAACCAGTCAAGTACAGAACTATGGAGCCCAGTCCCACGGATACAACTATAAAACAGCTCCCAAAACTAAGTCTTAGGGAACATTGCAGAAAGGGCCAAAGGATCAAGGCGTTTGTTGTGAGACTGTCTCCCCTAGTAATGTCAGAAGCTACAAACATAAATTTTCCCTAACATGACTGCCTAAATATAAGCTGAACAAGGACAGCAACAATAGACATGCCTGGATGGGGAGACACCATGAGGCCTCAACCCTATACAAAGAACGAAGGTTAACTAAGGAGGGTTGAAGGTAGAAATAATCTTCCCCATTAGTTGTTCAGTGCCAAAGAGTGAACACTGAAAATATTCAAACAAGTAATATTAAATTAATTAACATTAAATATTGAATAGGTTATATTTAGGAATATATATGTATATACACATACGTGCATATACCAACAATTAAATAAAAAAGAGCTCATGAATTCGAAAGAGAACAAGGAGGAGTATGTGGAAAGGTATGAAGAGAAAGAGAAATGTTTTTTAATTATACCATGATCTAAAACATAAAAGAAATTTTTAAAAGGTCACATACTTTATTTTAGGAAAGGGTCCTTAAGTCAAGAAGTAGTTAGACCTATCCACACACATATACTTTGATCATTTTGAAATTTTCTAACATTTTTTTCTTATTATACTCCACACTCCCTTTTCCCATTGCACATCCATAATAGTTCATTTTTGATTTTCATACCTTGTGTTTTCTTTCTTTACATTCATATATTCACATATCATATAGTACCTATCTTTATAAGACTGGCTTATTTCACCTAATATCTCCAGTTCCCATTCATTTTCTAACAAATGGCATTTCATTCCTCTTTACAGCAAGTCAACCACAATCATGTATGTATACATTTTCCTCATCCATTAATCCATTGACTCTCACATAGGTTGTTGATTCCATTACCTGTTATTGTAAATAGTACAGCACAGAACATGGGTATGCTAATGTATCAATAGTAAACTGACTTCATTTTGTTCTGGGATCTTATCCAGAAATGGTGGTCATGTATCATATGGTAGTTCTATATTTACCTTTTTGAGGAACTGCTGTACTTATTTCCATAGTGTAAATAGTGGAATTACTTACATTACTACAAGCGTCATATAAATGGTTCCTTTATCTCTGTATCTTTACCAATTTTTGATAGATATTCTGACAATGAAGAAACAGAATCTCAATGTAAGTTTGATTTGTGGGTAAAACTAATATTTTTTCATGTACTCATTAGCTGCTATGACTTCTTCATAGAAAAAATGCTGTTTTAGTTAATTTGGCTATTTATTGCATATTCATTTCTTCTAGATTTTTTACCTATCATTTGTTCTTTTGGTGTTTCATGTTTTTTGTATTTACTCTGTTGTGGGATATTTGTACACTGTGTGAAGATGTGTTGCTGTGATTTGTGTAATTAACAGTCAATATCTGGGCAGGAGAGGATAGGTGGGATTCTCCAGAAAGAGAAAGGAAGAGGAGAAGGAATGGGAAACACTGAAGGGGTCAGACATACAGTACAGAGAAGAGGTAACTGAACCGTTATGTGGCAAAACATAGACTAATAAAACCAGGTTAATTTAAGTAATAAGAGTTAATAAGACTGCCAGGCAGTGGTGGCACACGCCTTTAATCCCAGCACTCGGGAGACAGAGGCAGGCGGATCTCTGTGAGTTCGAGGCCAGCCTGGACTACAAAAGCTAGTTCCAGGACAGACTCCAAAAAGCTACAAAGAAACCCTGTCTCAAAACAACAACAACAAAAAAAAGAGTTAATAAGACAAGGCTAAGTTAATGCTCAAGCTTTCATAATTAATCAGAAGTCTCCATGCTGTTATTTGCAGGCTAGTCTTGCTGATGAAAAAGCATATCTACATATGGTACCCAAAGTGGAGGTTCATATCCAAACATAGGGCCTGAGAAAGCTAAGAAAAGTTCTGGACAAGCAGCTGGAAGTGGCTTCCTGGTCCCACAGACTCTCAGGTAGGACATGCTCATAGTGTACAGAGGTACAGCTTCTGGCCACTGCCATGGGCTTTAAGCCAGCAGTCCATGCCATGTGATAAGCAAAACTGTATAGCTTATTTACTGGTCATTTAAGGTTTAGCTCATGTGGTCAGAGAACACAGCAGACATGCAGAAAACCAGGCCCAGACACAAAAAGACTCTAAAAAGGTACAATATGCTTTAAAGGGTGCTTAGGCACTGAAAAAAGAAAAAAAAAGAGTATAGATAGTGAAAACAAAATAGTTTAAAAATAATAAATTCTTTAAAGAAAGAAAAAAGTAATATAAAAATATAAATCATGTAGGATGGAAAATATAACAGGGAGTTTGTACATTATATGGTGCTTTGTTAATTCTGAATTTTCAAAAATGCTAATGAACAGAGAATGACAGTTGCTGAAAGACATTGGATTGTGGAAGAGAGTGCTGAGTTAAAACATGAAGGAGGGTTCATCTGTATTTCTGTGCTTTAATTGGTTAAATAAAAAAGCTGCCTGGGCCATTTGATAGGGCAGGACTTGGATAGGCGAGGAAAAGAAAAGAGTATGCTGGGAAGAAGACTGGGTCAGAGCCAGTCACCAGGAGGCTCCCGTCGCAGATGGAAGTACCGTAGAACCGTCTGGTAAGTCACCCACCTTGTGGTGACATACAGACTTTTATAATGGGTTAGTTTAGATGTGAGAGGTAGCCAAGAAAAGGCTAGAAATAATGGGCAAGGCAGTATTTGAATTAATACAGTTCTCCTGTGGTTATTTCGGGCCT
>JAQHUG010000175.1:3448236-3462161 GCA_028555095.1 Dicrostonyx torquatus
TTATATATTTTGGAAGTTGTGGGATTTCTTTTAAGCATCCTTCTTCACCTAGCACCCCACGTGGATCCAAACTCCACACCTATTGGGTGGATCAGCTTAAAAGCCTAAACAGTCCACAGCCCAGAGACTATCCCACCCACACCCACTTAGTCAACCTGCTTTTACCTACTAAATGGTTTAAAAAAAAAACCCTGCCACAATGAAGCTATCCACATATGGAGAATTGGAAATTTCCCAAACATGCACATGCTCCCAACCCCCCTGCCACACTCCCTGCTGTGGTAACTTATGCAACTTCTGGTCTATACTCCTGGCTTCTCAGTTCTTGGCTTCATGCTTCATGTACAGAATTGATTTAATTGCTTTTAATTTGTCGAGCAAAGCATATTTCTCAGTATTTAATCAGCATCAAGGTGGGAAAACCTAGGTGGCTCAGAACTGTTCATGGCACCAGGTTGCATCAATAGTTACAACTCTGCAACAATGATGCCTGCTGGACAATAAAGATTATTACACCTAAAACAATTTACTAGATTTTATAATATGTAATTAATAAATTAATAAACTTGAAAGTTATATAATGGGAGACAACATTACCACTGAAACATTTAGTAACTTTTTGCTAGTACTATAGATTGTATTCTGCAAGGTTTATATGGTTATGGTGATACATCCATTTATTGGATATTGGGACGCAGTTTTTTCTTAATATTATATCCTGAAGAAAATGGTTTGATAACAGAGCCAAGAATGAGACACTTTTAGAAATGATACAGTCTTTACAGACCAATAATGCACAGCTAGCTGACAAAATTAATACCATCGAAAATCAATAGTCACCTGAAAAAAGTAATACTATTGAAAAGGGTGACTTTAATTTGACAGACAAAATTGAATCCATGTCAAAAATACTGAAAAATTATCTGAAAGAATTCATACTGTTGATGACTTGCCCAGGGTTTTAGATTCCTACCTTGTAATCTACTCTGAGAAAGCATCAAGTTCTAAAGGCCCAAAAAGATGCAAAGAAGGTAGATGGATAACTATAGGAATAAATAATCTAAAAGAAATTAAGCAAGCTATAATTTATGGCTTGCATTCTGCATTTGTTAGGGAGATGATAAACACATAGGCTTCTAGAATTAAAGCCATGCCACACAAATGGCTTCAGTTAGTTTCAGCAGCCCTGGATGATGGGCCTCAACTGATGTTTAAATGTTATTTCAGAGAAGAGGCTAAAATTTTAGAACAGGAAAAAGCAAAAGGACTTGAGACTTCCCAATATCAAATTCTTGGTAAGGGCACATGTGCTGACCCAGAGGCTCAAGCTCTTTACAATGAACAAATCTTGTCCCTATGCCACAAAGCAGCCTTAAATGCTTGGGACAGCATTCAAGAACTAAGAAAATAAATTGAATCATATACCAGGGTTAAACAGGGCCAGAGAGAATTCTCTAGTAACTTTTTACAAAGAATAACTAAGGCTGTACAAATAGGAGTAACAGACCCAGATGCTAGATGAGAACTTATTGAATCTCTGGCTTTTGAAAATGCCAACTTAGGGCTGGAGAGATGACTCAGTGGTTAAGAGCTTCACCTGCTCTTCAAAAGGTTCTGAGTTCAATTCCCAGCAACCACATGTGCTCATAACCATCTGTAATGAGATTTGGTGCCCTCTTCTGGCAGGGATACATGCAGGCAGATCACTGAATACATAATAAATAAATCTTTTTTTTAGTTTTTTTTTATTATTTTTTATTGTTAAAAGAAAAATTTACATTTACTCCCCTTGTTCCCGGCCCTCCCGCTCCCCCACTACCCCACCGCCCTCCCCCTGCTTCCTTAAGATGGTGCAGGATACCCTGTCCTATGGGGAGCCCAAGGCCCTCCCCCCTCCATCTCAGTCTAAGAAGATGTGCATTCATATAGAATAGGTTCCCAAATAGTCAATACATGCAGAAGAGATAGGTCCCAGTGCCATCATCGTTGGCCTCTCAGTCAGTCCCCGCTGGCAGTCACATTCATAGAGTCCAGTTGGGTCATTTGCTCATTCAGTCTTGGTCCAGCTGGATTTGATGAGCTCCCAATAGATCGAGCACACTGTCTCTGTTGGTGGGCCAGTCCCTCATGGTCCTGACTTCCTTTCTCATTTTCTCCCTCCTTCTGCTCTTCCACTGGACCTTGGTAGCTCGATCCCTTGTTCTGATGTGAATGTGGGTCTCTGGCTCTATCTTCATTCATCATGCAAAATTTCTATGGTGACGATTAGGATATTCAACAAAGTAACTATGTGACAAGTTCAGTTCAGGCACCCACTCCTCTGCTGCCCAAGTACCTAGCTGGGACCTCCCTATGAATGCCTGGGATCCCCTCAAGAGACAAGTCCCTTGCAAATCTTAAAAAGACTCCCGTTAATGTAGATAGTTGGGATGGGGGGAGGGGGTAGGTGAAAGAGAGGGAGTAGAAGGGAGAAAGGAAGAACCACGGAGAGCCTGGGTTGGGGGGGAGATTCAGGAAGATATCTAAATAAATCTTTAACAAAAAAAAAAGAAAAGAAAAAAATGCCAACTTAGAATGCAAAAAGATACTTTGGCATTTAAAGATTAGATCAGCACCAATGGATGAATGAATCCTGCATACAATAAACATTGAGACATTTGACTATAATACTGAATCTTGGGTAGGAGAAGCAGTTTCCAAAGGAATGTTTTAATTGTGGTGGAATAGGAAATCTGAGAAGGGATTGTAAACAAGGAATTCCTAGGAATGATATCTTCTCTGAGAATGGCAAGAATAGGAGTACTCAGACTTCAGGTATATGTAGAAGGTGTGGCAAAGGCCAACATTGGACCAATGAATGCAGATCAACAAAAGACAGACAAAGCAATCTGATACCATAGGGAAACTCCTTGGTCAAAAGTGGTCCAGTCATTCCCAGTCACTGTGGAGAACATGTCTCACCAGTAAAATTAAAAAAATCCAGAGACCATACTGTTCTGGATGATAGAATAAGCAGAGAGGATAAATCAAAAATTCCAATAGGAAATAGGAAATGTATATTCTAGCAGTCTTCTATAAATGATCAAAGGCCAAAGATAAGAGTGCATATAAATGGCACTGTAATTGTGGGTTTGATAGGCACAGGTGCAGACATGAGGATCATTACTCCAGAATCTTGACATCTAAACTGGCCTCTTCAAGAGGCAGCTGTTCAACTACTAGGAATTGGAACCCTACCTCAAGTTAAAGCAAGAGATGGGTTAAATGCACAGGACCAGAAAGACAGAAGGACAGAGAGGAAAGCTGAGGTCAAATGTGGCTAATATTGCAGTGAATTTATGGGGCTGTGACCTGCTACAGCAATGGAATACCCAAATTAACATTCCTGCAGTCCCAGAAACTCATAATCTTGAGAAGGATATTATAAGGTACTATACACAAAGATCACCAGCTATTCAGGCTGTACAAGAGTTTTTTGGATTCTGCTTATCTCCAGGAATAACCTTCTCTCCTTTTTTGACAATAAACACATAGTCTGACATTCACAGTGCATCCCCAAATAGGCTTTCATTTCCTCTCTCCAGCTCTCCTTGGTTTATATCAAGAAACACCTTTACTCAACAGTTAGTGCACTCTGCTGTGAGTAAAGACACCTTGCTTTGTGGGAAAACCTGGTTTGTCATCCCTAGGACAGATACTTCTGTGGCCATTGGCTTAGACTTCTTAGAAATACTAAATTTGACAGACCACACCTGACAGAAGAGAGGATAGGCTGCTCATTGATCTTCCCAGTTCTCAGAGTTGCCATTAACACAGCACCACAACACCAGCTGTAGGTTCCCCTACCCTCCATCCATGACTCTGTAGATCCCACAGACCATGCCCCCTGCCCTTGCCTCATCACGGTGTCCCAACCCCCAACTGGGGCAGACATAACCTGCTCAAAACAAGCCACACCTGCCAGAAGACCAGGTAAGCTGTTCTTGAACCTTCTCTACTCTCTCTATTCCTCTTTAACCAATTCTCAGAATCACTGCCTAGAACTGCAACAAACCATCTCCCCTTAAACTCTCCTTCCAACAGCCTCCAAAACAAGCAAGCATTCCCCCCTTGAACACACCAAACAAACAGGCTGGATAAACAAGCAACATAAACCAAAACACTCATAAATCCAGAGGGAAAAAATAGAAACTAAGGAACAAAAAAACAACCAACAAAGAAAAACTCAGAAATCAGCACCTTAGAACTATAGTCACCTCAACCACAGATGTTGAGATGCTACCATAAGAATACAATCAATAACAGCCAGGGCAATATGTCTCCAGCAGAGCCCAGCAAAGCTATCACAGCAGGCCATGAATATTCCAACAAACCTAAGCACCAAAAACGGTCTTAAAACCAACTATATGAAGATGATAGAAGTCCTTAAAAAGAAAATGGATAAATTTCTGAAAGAAATCCAAGGAAACACAAACAATTGGAGGAAGATTAACTACACCTATGAAAACACATGAAATAATCTCACACTAGCAAAGGCAAAATAAAGGGAAGCACACACAAAAAAAAAACCCAGAAAAATAATAGGAATTAATAATCATTGGTGTCTCTCATTATCAATGACCTCAAGTCTCCAGTAAAAAGACACAGACAAACAGAATGAATGTGAAAACAGGATCCATCCTTTTACTGCATACAAGAAACACACTTCAAGATCAAGAATAGACATTCCCTCAGGGTAAAGGGCTGGAAAAAGATATCCCAAGCAAATGTACCTGAGAAGCAAACTATTGTAGTCAATTTAATACCAAATGAAATAGACTTCAAACCAAAATTAATCAAAAGAGATGGGGAAGGAAACATCATAATCATCAAAAGAAAATCAAACATGAACATATTTGAACTCTTAATGTCTATGTCCCAAACACAAGGGCACCCAAATTTATTAAAAAAAAAATTCTACTGCAGTATTTAAATCATATATTGATCCTCACACACTGATAATGGAAGAATTAAAAACACTACTCTTGTCATATACATGTATAAAATCTACTCCAAGGACAAGAAACATTTCAGAAGGATGACTAGAAGGAGTTTAAGAACCAGTTGTTCTTAAGTGTTGTCCAGATGCTGTCTTCTGGATATGACATGACTATGGCAATAATTAACCCACAACATCTGTAATTACCTGCAAAAGACTAGCATCCCTCAAAATACAAAGACCTAAAAGGACTAAAAGGGAAAAGATGGCAAGGTGAGCAAGAATGGGAGGGCATAAGAGAAGGTAACCGAGAGGAAAATGCTATCAACACATTGTATACAAGTAAGATACTGTGAAAAAATTTTAAATTGATTTTCAGAAAACAAACGAAGTTTGCTTACAGACTGTGGTGGCTTGGATGAGATCGACACCCTCCCCCAATAGACTCATATAATTGAATACTTCATCACCAGGGAGAACTATTGAGTAGATGTTGGCTACTATTGGTCTTCTTGGAGTAGCATGACCTTAGAGGAGGTATTGTCACTGGGAGAGGGCTTTAAGAGTTCAAAAGCTCAGGTCTGGCTCAATATTTCTTTGCCTGCACCTACAGATCAGATGTAAAGCTCTCAGTTACTTCTCTAGCTCCATGCACTTCCAGCCATGATGATCATGGACTAATTAGGAGGACTATAAGCAAGTCCCCAGTAAAATACTTTCTTTTATAAGAGTTGCCTTGGCCCTGCTGGTGCTCAAACTAGGGACCACTTCAGGTGGGGCTGGGAATATTGGGGATATTAGGGACTGCAAGGTTGAGTCCCTGAACAACAGGATAAAGTGGTGCATGCTTTTAATTGCAGGACTTGAAAGGTGGAAGCAGGAATATTAGCAATTCAAGGTCATTCACTGCTCAAATCTGTTCATAAACAAGTTTGAGGTTGAAGTAACTCAAGATGGAAGCTTCTGCCACCACTAGAAAGATGGAGGAGCAGCTCCCAGGAATGTGAGAGACTCTGGAGGCTAAAAGGAGACACAAGTTGGCAGAGAAAGAGTATACAGAGCCTGCAGTATCTCAAGAACAACTTTTAAAAAGGTAGGTCTTATTAGAAGATGCTTTTAAAATGTGGTCTCATAAAACTGGGAGGAAATATGGTAGAGCAGAGCTGCTCAAGGTGGACAATGAGGAACCTAGAAACATACCTGTAACAACAGGTATGGGAGTGATGGGCCTGTAGCATGGGCCCTGCTGCTGCGACCTATAGTGGCATCTCAATTGTATTCTAATAAATAAAGACTGCCTGAAGTTGTGAGAATAAAACAGTCCCACTGGTCAGCCTCACAGACCAGGTTATGGTACCACACACCTTTAATCTCAGTAGCCATAATGACAAACACCTTTAATCTCAGTAGCCATAATGACACACACCTTTAATCTCAATTGCCATAATGACACATACATTTAATCCCAGTAGCCACACGAGTTGCCATAGAAACTGAGCAGTGTGCCTTTAATGATGGTACATGCCCTTAATCTCAACTCTAGAGAGGATTATAAAACGGGAGAAAACAGCTCTCAATCCACAATCTCATTCTAAGATTCCTAGAGACAGGATCACCATTTTGGTCTGAGGTCAAAGTGAGAGCAAATGGTTGGCTGTTTTGCTTGTAATATCTTCAGGTTGAACCCCAATTTCTGACTCTGAGTTTTTATTACTTGTGTATCAGAGGTCCATCCAGCTTGCACTGCTGGGAAGAAGAGAGAGCAGGCCCTTGGGGCTGACCAGACAGCAAGCACAACAGTGAGTTGTGGGGCAGGAAAGCACTAGTGGAATACAGGAATACAGAAGCCTGGAGCTTGCATGGTTCTGGCCCAGGACACCCTGCCCAGCCACGTGATTGCACTGACTCTGAGCAACAACAGGATGTCCAAGATGGAGAATATGATATAGATATAAATAATTTGCATTGGTATGGATCTTGGTTTATTGATACAAATTTAAGGTCAATTCTGTTATATGTATTTCTGATCTTAATTAAGGTATTGTGTTTGTGTAGCTTATTTAAAAATATAAAGTATATGGGACAAGGCTAGTTCAGGCACCCTCTCCTCTGCTGCCCAAATACCTAGCTGGGGACATCCCTGTGAAAACCTGAGATCCCCTCCAGAGCCAAGTATCTTGCCAAACCTAAAATAACTCCCTTAATGTAGATATCTTATTCCCTTCTCCAATAGCCACCCTTCCTCCATCTCCACCCTCCCTCTCCCCGCAGCTTTCCCCAGCCCTTGCCTTCTTCCTTCTCCTTCCTCCTCTCCCCTTCCCTTACCCCCCACACCTCTACCCTCTCCTTATCCCCACCCCAGTGCTTCCAACTTTTGCCTGGCAATCTTGTTTGCTTCCAATTTCCAGGAAGATCTATATATGTTTTTCTTTGGGTCCACCTTGCTATTTAGCTTCTCTAGGCTTGTGAGCTATAAGCTTAATGTCCTTTGTTTATGGCTAGAGTCCACTAATGAGTGAGTACATACCATACTCATCTTTTTGGGTTTGGGTTATCTCACTAAGGATAGTGTTTTCTATTTCCATCCATTTGCATGCAAAATTCAAGATGTCATTGTTTTTTACCACTGAGTAGTATTCTAATGTGGATATATTCCACACTATCTTGATCATCACCAAAGAAATCTCATCCAATGGATGGAGATAGAGACAGAGATCGACATTCACATCAGAGCAATGGACTGAGCTCCCAATGTCCAGTCGAAGAGCAGAGGTGGGAGAAGATGAGCAAGGAAGTCAGGACCGCGAGGGGCTGGTCCACCCACTGAGGCAGTGTGTCTGATCTAATGGGAGCTCACCAAATCCTGCTGGACTGAGACTAAAGGAGCATATGACCAAACCAGACTCTCTGAAGGTGGCTGCCAATGGGGACAGACTGAGTAGCCATCGATAATGGCACTGGGAACTATCTCCTCTGTATGTATAGTCTTTTTGGAAACCCAGTCTATTTGGATGCACACCTTCTTGGGTCGGGATGGATGGTGGAGGGCCTTGGACTTTCCACAGGGCAGGGTACCCTGCCCTCTCTTAGGGAAGCAGGGGGAGGGAGTAGTGGGGGAGCAAAGGGGACTGGGCGAAGGGAAGAAAGTGTAAATTTTTGAATGAAAAAAATAAAAGAATATAATAATAATAATAAATGTAATGTATAATTAAGGAATATGAGTTAATAGATATAGGTATTCAGATCTTTGAGAGACCTTAAGAATATGGCATTTAAAATGTTTTAATAACTTAGGACTTTTCATGACAATGAGAAACATCTGCTCCTGGCATCACAAGCTACTTCAAGAGGAAGATGGGCATCGAAGAGGCTCCTTATGGAGTTGTTTGGAACTGGACATGCAAGCCCAGAAGAAATTACTGCTGAACTTGCCTAAGGGGGAGACAATCCTTCAGGGTTCCTGCTTCATGAAAGAGTCTGCAAGACATTCTGTAGGATACAAAAGAAAGGGACTGAACTGTCTTTGAGATTTCCTGCTTCACGGAAAAGTCTGCTGGATTCTATGGGCCTGCAGGCTAAAGATGGATGCCCCAGTGGTACAGAAAAACTTTGGGTGACTTCCCAGGCAGTGAAATGTCTCTGTTTATTCTAGAGTTTTGGAAGTTGCTTACAATTCACTTCCTGTTTACTTAGTTAATATATCATTCTGGAGTCTTTGATGGAGCTGAAAAATTTATAGTTAGAGTTTTCCTTAGTTATGATAAAAGATAAAGTAAATAGAAATATTGTAACTTTCATTCTTGCTTGATACCTGTTTGTTATATGTTGTTTGGCTATGTTAAAGTTAAAGCCTTCTTTTTGTTTAAACAGAAAAGAGGAAATGGTGTAGGAGGTCCTTCTGTCCATGTGCAGCTTTCATTGGCTAGTGAAAAAGAAACTGCCCTGGCCTGTTGATAGGGCAGAACTTAGGTAGGCAGGGAAAACTAAATGGCATGCTGGGAGAAAGGAGGCAGAGTTAAGAGATGCCATTGATCCACCACCAGAGTCAGATGCAGAACCTTGCCAGTAAGCCACAACCATGTGGCGATACACAGATTAGTAGAAATGGACCAAATTAAGATGTAAGAGTTAGTCAATAAGAAGGTAGAGCAAATGGGCCAAGTAGTGATTTAATTAATACAGTTTCTTTGTGATTATTTCAGGGTTAAGTTAGTTGGGCGGTCAGGACAAACAACACAAAACCAGATACACTGAACCTGATAGATAGCCTTGAACACACTGGCTGTACAAGAGACAACTTCCTGAACAGAATACTAATCAAGCAGGCACTAATATCAACAATTAATAGATGAGACCTCATGAAACTAAATAGCTTCTATAAAGCAACAGACACTGTCAATAAGACAAAAACAGCAGCCTATAGAATGGGAAAAGATATTCACCAACCTCACATCTGACAGAGGTCTGATTTCCAAAATGTATAAAAAACTCAAGAAACTAGATATCAACAAACCAAATAATCCAATTTTAAAAATGGGGTACAGATCTAAACTGAGAATTCTCAACAGAAGAATCCTCAAATGGCTGAGAAACACTTAAAGAAATGTTCAACATCCTTAACCATCAAGGAAATGCAAATTAAAATGACTCTAAGATTCCATCTTATACCTGCCAGAATGGCTAAGACCAAAATCCCAAGTTACAGCTCAGGCCAGCAAGCATATGGAGTAGGAGGAGCACTCTTCCATTGATGGTGGGAGTGTAAACTTGTAAAGCCACTTTGAAAATCAATATGCTGATTTCTCAGAAAATTAGGTATCAGTCTATCCCAAGACCCCAACTGTATTGGGACTCCAACACAGTCACATGACTTCTGACCTACAATTTGCTCTACTTACAAGATATGCTGGGACAAAGGAGACACAGAAATTATGGGCGTGACCAACCAATGACTGTCCAGTTTGAGATCCATACTACAAGAGTAAGGCCACCCCTGACACAGCTTGAAAAGCCAGGACCCAGAGGCTGGACAGCCCAGAGACCTATGATAGAACCAAACATGCCAGGAAAAAAGAAAAAAAAATAGTCAGTAAAATGATTCCTAATGATATTCTGCTATACTCATAGATCATTGCCTAGCCTAAATGTCATCAGAGAGGTTTCACCCAGCAACTGGTGGAAACAGATACAGAGACCCACAGGCAAAAATTAGGCAGACCTTGAGGAATCATGTGGAAGAGGAAGAAGAGGGAATATAGGAGACAGAGAGACCAAGAACACTACAAGAAAACCCATAGAATCAACTAACCTAGGCTATTGGCACTCACAGAGACTGAACTGCCAACTAGAGAACTTGAATGGGTCTAACATAGGCCCTCTGCACATGTGTTACAGTTGTATAGCTTAGTCTTCTTGTGGAACACCTAACAGAGAGGGTAGGGACTGTCTCTGACTCTATTACCTGCACTTGGGACCCTTTCTTCCTACTGTGCTGCCTTGTCTAGCCACAATAGGAGAGGAAATAACTAGTCTTATTGCAACTTGATATGTCAGGTATGACTGATATACATGGGAGGTCCATGCATTTTTGAAGAGAAAGGAGGAGTGGATGCAGGAAGAAGAGGGGAGCTTGGGGGAGGAACTCGGGGGAGAAGAGGGAGGGAAACTATGATTGAGCTGGGGAAAATTAATTAATTAATTAATAATAAAAATCATAATATAAATCACACCAAATGACTCTATCAAGCAGGACATAAGAAAGGAGTACGAGGATGACACAACAAAGCTGATGAAAGTATATGTGCACACAAAAATAAGGAAATAAAAACCAGCAAGGTTATCACAACTTTGAATAACTACAACATGATCAAGTGTCCAAATCTAATAATCCATGAATTAGAAGGAGTTGAGATAATATCTAAAAGCTTATAAAACCTATTTAATGAAATTATAGTCAAAAATATCCCAAAACTTGGAAAAGATATAGATATCCAAACACAAGAATCATTCAGAACCCCAAAGAAACATGACTAAGAAAGAGTCTTTCTATAGCATGTTAGAAAGTGGTAATCCTACAGAAGAAAGAATCAGCAATAAAAGCCAGAAAGGGGTAAGAAAACTCCCTTACAAAATAAACCCCTAAAGAGTAACATTGAAACATCTCAACAGAAACCCTAAAAACTAGAGAACTATGAAAGAATATACTTCAAGTCCTGAAAGTAGCTAACTACCAACCAACTGACTAAAGTTATTTTTAATAGATAGAAAAATACAGGTATTTCAAGAAAAGCACAAATTGTTCATGGCCACCAATCTATGACTGAAAAAGATATTCATGCAGAGGAGAAAAGTCTAAAACAAGAGCAGTAGAAAGAATAAATGTCATAATAAGAAATAAAAATGAACAAAACAATCGGGAAACAAACAAGGTGTCACACTTACAAAATCAGCACACCCCCAATGAGAATCTGAAAGAAAAAATTAACAAAGAATATTCAAAACATAACCAACAAAATTACTAGAATTAGCAAACTGCTCTCAACAACAATTCTACATAAAAAGTCTTAAATCTTCAATTAAATATGCAGACTATCTGACAGGTGTAACTGCCTTTTGTCTATAAGAAACACACCAAACTGAAAATCACTGACTCTCATAAATTGCTGAGACAAAAGCAAAATTGAAGTGCAATCCTAATTAGTCTTAATAATAAAAGGAGTCAGATATTGGGGTAAAAGCTGAAAGAACAGAGAAGTAAAGAATCAGTCAATCACCTCTTATCTGCTCAGACCAAAAAGGGCCAAGATCTTGTCTATGCCCCACCTTATCATCTCCTGTCTGTCTGCACAGATCTTCAGACTTCTATAGTTAACTAATGGCTAGCTCCACCCTCTGATCTCCAAGCAAGTTTTGTTAGAACACAAACAAAATATCAAAACCTTTCCCCCTTTTGTCCAAAATAAAAAGAGAAGGTTATAACTTACATAGAAAAACTACAAACAATAAGTATAATAACTACAATGTTGTGGGATCCTGTATGCTGTGACTGTGTTGCTCTCATTAGTTGATAAATAGAGCTTCTTTGGTCTATGAAAAGGCAGGATAGATACAGGCAGGAAAGCCAAGCAGAGAGATTCAGGTAAAGAGGGGTGGAGTTAGAAGGTAACTGCCTCTGGAGAAGTGTCTGGGTTCCCAGCAGGAGGGTCTTGTTTTCCAGGTCCTAGCCCCAGGACACATCTGCACACCATGCCCACACTTCAAAGCCCCAGAGATTCTGGAGAAGCCTCACCACACCCACAACAATACCCCACCATAACTGCAACCACCAGAGCCTTGGCCCTGAGTGCAACTGAAGAGGAGCCCCCAGAGTTGCATCAGTGATCACCAGAGGTAAGGCCCGACCTGTACCAATGGGAGAAAGAGGGACTCCTGAAGCACAGGCCCCACCTGTACCTGTAGTGATATTTCATTTGTATTTTAATGAAGAAAACTTTCCTAAAGATCAGAGAGTAAAACAGCCTCACTGATCAGCCTTACAGACCAGGCAGTGGTGACACACACATTTAATCCCAGTAGCCACACTAGTTTGCCATAGAAACTGGTAGGTAGTGGCATGCCTTTATTTAATCCCAGCCCTAGAGAGGAATATAAAACAGGCAGAGAAAGCTCTCAGTCAGTCTCATTCTGATATTCCTAGAGGCCCTTTCAGACTGAACTAGAGGTAAGAGCAGTGGCCAACTGTTTTCCTTTTCTGATTTTCAGGTTGAACCCCAGTATCTGTCTCTGGATTTTCATTAATCATACTCATGTACCCATTCGTGAAAGAGATGGGTAGATGACAGTGTAATAATACATTCATCAACATAAAGAGCAATACAGCATCATCAGAAACTAGAGGTTCTATGTCAGTAACAACTGAACATACCAACACAGATGAAGCAGAAGAAAACAACCTTAAAAATAACTTTATGAAGATGATAGAAGCCCTTCAAGAGGAAATGAAAATTCTCCTTAAAGAAATGGGGGAAGAAACAAACAAAAATTAGAAGAAATCAACAAGTGCCTTAAAGAAATCAAAGAAATATAAGAAAAAACAATCAAACAGGTGAAGGAAACAGGTCAAACTTAAAAACTGAAATAGAGGAAACAAAGAAAACACAAACCAAGGGAATTCAGGAAATGGAAATTATGGGTAAATGATCAGAAACTACAGATTCAAGAGTAACCAACAGAAAACAAGAGATGGAAGAGAGACTCTCAGGCATTGACAGTACAAAAGAGGGAAATAGATTCATTGGTCAAAGAAAATGATAAATCCAAAAAATTTCTAAATACAAAACATTCAGGAAATCTATGACGCCATGAAAAGAACAAACCTAAGAATAATAGGGATAGAAGAAGAATTCCAACACAAGGCACAGAAAATATATTCAACAAAATCACAGAAGAAATCTTTAACAACCTTAAAAAGTATGCCTATGAAAGTACAAGAAACTTACAGAACACCAAATAAACTCAACAAGAAAGAAAGAAAGAAAGAAAGAAAGAAAGAAAGAAAGAAAGAAAGAAAGAAAGAAAGAAATCTCGCCACATTAAAACACTAAACATACAGAATAAAGAAAGATTATTAAGAGCTGCAAAGGAAAAAGACCCAGTAACATGTAAAGTCAGACCTCCAGAATTAGACCCAACTTCTCAATAGAAACTCTGAAACCCAGAAGGTCCTTGATAGACTTTCTGCAGACACTAAAATGTGGGAGGGTCCACCTGTATTTCTGTGTTTTGATTGGTTAAATAAAGGGCTGCCTGGCTTATAGTTAGGCCAACCCTTAGGTGGGCGGAGTAGACAGAACAGAAGTTCTGGGAGGAGAAGAAGGAAGGACCAGAAGCCATGAGCCGCCGCTGCTGATGAATGCAGGTTAGACCCTTCCAGTAAGTCACCACGTGG
>JAQHUG010000175.1:3476700-3489391 GCA_028555095.1 Dicrostonyx torquatus
AAAAAAAAAAAGAACAAAATTTTTGAAGAACAGAATTGTTTCTCAATCATTTACCATAATAGGAGTAGAAACTAGCAATACTCACTTAAGCATGTGGTTAATAATTTGGGATGTTTACATAAATAATGCTGCCAATAAAAAAAAAAAGTGGAGATGTCATGTGGTGGTGGTGCAGATTTTTAATCCCAGCATTCAGGAGGCAGAGGCAAACAGATCTCTGGGTTCAAGGCCAGCCTAGACTGTAGACTGAGTTCCAGGTCAGTCAGGGCTACATAGAGAAACCCTGTCTCAAATAAGAATAAGAGGAGGAGGAGCAGGAGGAGGAGGACGACGACGAGGAGAAGGACACAGTCAAAAAGACAAAATAGCAGCTTACAGACTGACGAAGCCATTGCAATAAAGAACATTTGGGAGGAAAAGCAGGATACTTGTAGAGTTTGAGGGCAGGGTAAATCTAGAATACAAAAGATCTTTTGGACAATTGAAACAATCTGTTTAAATATTTCTACAATATTCAAATGGAAATGCACTTTCAGAGATGAAAAGCTAGCCATCCTTGGTTAAAGTTGATACAGTCTTCATGGATCCATATGGACTAGCTTGAATGCTCATGACCTCATAGTTCGGAAGACAAGTGGAAATTCAGCACACTGTTCTCTACTTGAGTCTTACTTACCCACATGACTTTCTCGCCTTTTAATACCACGAGAGACATCTAATTAACTTTTCAGCCACAAGCAGCTGGCACTAAAACAAACCAAGCTGTGAGGTGGCTGACCCAGAATTTCTGATGAATTTTCAAAGTAAACAGGCTTTCAGACAATCTGGAATGGTACATTTCTAAGAGGATAGAGAACCCTTAAAGTTAATTAACTCATCGAGACAAACTGTCCACTCAATGGAAGTTTTTCAGTAATGAATATCAGACCATGGATCTTTCTGCAGCTGGGCTTGTTCATGATTCAAGAAGGCTGTTTCTGCATGTCTTGTGGATATTTTCATGATTATTTATTTTCACTGGCTTCTGCCTTCTTATATTCAAATAGAAAGACCAAGAAAGCAAACATCAAATTAAACAGAGGATCTTACATTTCCCCAAAAGGCAGAAATACTATTTTTTCACATGTAGAATTTTGGAAGAAAAAAATGAGTTCCATTAGAAAGCATTAGTCTACGTAAGTGATTTTGTTACTATGTGGAAATTTTAATAAAGTGTAATCAACTAAAATTTTTGAAAATTACTGTTGTAACATCAAAACAGGAAAAGAGGAAGAAGAAGGAGGCAGGGGAGGAGGAGAAGAAGAAGAGGAGAAAAGAAAAGCTGCATTAGGTTTACATGAAGACTGAGATTGTAGCTTAGCACTAAATTAGGAAATAATAAAGTAAATAAAATAAATGTCCTGAAATAATTCAACTTGAGTTCATGAAACAGTTAACATATGATATATCAGGCAAGGGTTTTTCTACTGTTTTACTTCCTTGATTATTTTTGCTAATGGAGAATATATTATTAATGGGCTCTGCACTTCTGAAAGGAATAGAGCATCTCATGTGTGTCCTTTTTGAAACAGCAGCATTCTTTGAGAGAATCTAAAATGTCTTGTCAGAGAGGACATAAGAGCAACTCTGGCCAACTTCAGAAGCATTAATCAGTGCCTCTAATCTTCTGAGAGCCAGCCTGAGTAGACGCTCTGTTACACTCCAGGTATTATTCTGCTACTTAACTTCCTGTTTGGTTTTTCTAAGTTTATTCAATATGTCATATATATCACAGATCACTTTAAGGAGCAACTAAAAGGAACAGTGTTCATTAATAAATAACTATGCATTAGACGCTGTCCCAATACTTTACACATAAAACTTGATGTTCTTCTATAATAGCTTGATGTTGCAATACAGAGTAATAGCTGGAGTATCAGTTCTGTAGTCAAACTACCTATGTTAGGTTCGGGGTTTTTTTTTAGTTCATCATGTATAGGTAATATTAACTTGGTTGAGGTTATAGAACCTGTTTATTCCTTAGTACCTGTATCTGTCTATAAAATAATGATAGAGAATCTATTTCATAGGCTTTCTGTGAAGGAGAAATCAAATGATCAGTAAATGTGAGCCATTTATCATTTTATAAATTTAGAAGTAGCTTGCCAGAGTTTTACAAATGAATAAAAGTTCAGAAATTACTTGGCCAAGGCAATAAAACCAGCAACAGAATATAATCTTCTGACAGTCCAACATTTCTAATACTGTCACCTACACCAACTGTCTCTAAACTATGTTATGTGTGTACCACAGGCATAAGGGAATAACAATGTAACATACATTTTTGTATTTTAATGTGCTTTGGTCTTTATATATATATAATATGTGAGCATATTAGTTATGTTAGATATAACTGCATGTCATAAATAAATACACAAAATTTCAGAGTAGGCTCAAAATTATTTTACTAACAAAAAGATACTATCAGTAAGGTTAGAACTCTATTTCAGTTTCAAGAACTGGAAAACAACATGGTGCTATGACAGAGGACAAGAGGGCAGTTATAGTAGACTATCTAACAGTGTTTTCCAAATCCAAAATTCAGATACTCTGTTAAATAAAAGGAAAGGAAAGAAAATGTTATGGGCTGCCCTCGAAACTGAAATAACTTATTCTCCTCACAGTTCTTAAAATTTCAAAAATATAAAACCCAGTTTCACTTAGAGCTCGTAAGCAACCAAAATATCTCATATCTCTCCCTCTCTCCCTCTCCTTCTCTCTCTCTCTCTCTCTCTCTCTCTCTCTCTCTCTCTCTCTCTCTCTCTCTNCTCTCTCTCTCTCTCTCTCTCTCTCTCTCTCTCTCTCTCTCTCTCTCTCTCTCTCTCTCTCTCTCTCTTCTGTGTGTGTGTGAAGAATTTAACATGGTAGATGATGTGATTTTATTGAAATAGCACATTTACTATTAGTTTACTTTCTCACTGCTGTGCTAAAAAGAAACTGAAAAAAGTCACTTAAGAGGAAAGGAGTTGTTTGGTATCACAGTTGCAGAGGTATTCAATTCATAATAGCAGGGGAGACAAAGCTGCAGGCAAGAAAGGCATGGAGCAAGAAGCAGGAAGCTGGAGAGCACATTGCATTCACGAACAAAGCAGTATGGAAACAGGAAGTGGCACCGACTAGTCTATCAGGCCTCACTGCCCACACCTAGTTATCCACTTTCTCCAGCAAAGTTCCAACTCCTAAAGGCTCCAAAACCTCTACAAGCAGAGCCACCAGCTAGGGTCCAAGTGTTCAAGCACATGATCCTATGGGAGATAGTCCATTTTCAAACCATATTTCACCCCATCCCCTATAAGCTTATGTCTGTACCTTGATGCAAAATGTATTCACGTCAAAAGTCTTTAGAGGCCCAACACTGTGCAAAAGTCCAAGCCCAAAGTCTTCTTAGAGATAAGGCAATCTCTTAACTAAGACCACACACACACACACACACACACACACACACACACACACACTTTAAACCAAAAACGCAAGTTATCCAATCCCAACATACAACGATACAGATTATACATTCCCATTCCAAGATGGAGGAATGAAAGCATAGCAAGAAAGTCTGCAAGATCAGATCAAAACAAGACTGAAACCAGTAGAAAAACACCTGCATGCAGCTATATGACCAGCATATGAGACTCATAATGGAATCATCTTGGCTCCAAGGAGCATAAAGAGCCATGGTCATTCATCTCTCCTGCCTGTCGCACAGCTACTTTATCATCTGGGCTGGCTCCAGTCCACATCTGCAACTTTCTTCAGGAGATGCCTGTTGCAAGGTAGGTCCCACTTGGTTTTCCTGGCTGCCTGGCTAGCTTAGCCCCAAAATAACCACATAGAAATTGTATTAATTAAATGACTGCTTGGCTCATTATCTCTAGCTTCTTATTGGCTAACTCTCACATCTTGAGTTAACCCATTTCTATTAATTTGTATATTGACACAAGGCAGTGGCTTACCGGGAAAGATTCTAACCAGCATCTGTGTCAGGCGGAGGATCCATAGCGTCTCTCTGACTCTGTTTTCTTCCTCCCAGCATTCAATTCTGTCTAATCCACCTACCTAAGTTCTGCCCTATCAGGGGCCCAAAGCAGTGTCTTTATTAACCAATGAAAGCAACACAAACACAGAAGGACCTCCTTTACCATTTCCCCTTTTCTGTTTAAACAAAAAGGAAGGCTTTAACGTTAACATAGTAAAATTACATATAACAAAACAGTTATCAAGCAAGAATTACATTTAAAATATTTATATTTACTTTATCTTTTATAATATCTAAGGAAAACTATAACTATCTATTCTTCAAATCCATCAAAGACTCCAGAAGGATATAATATTACCTAAATAAACAGGAAGTACATTGCAAGCAACTTCCAAAGTTCTAGAACTAACAGAGACATTGTGCTGAACTACACAATCACAATACCTAATCAAGATCATAAATACATATACATTTAATAAAATTGACCTTAAATTTGTGTCAATAAAGCAAGAGCCAAACCAATACAAATTAGTCATTTCTATAGCATATCCCCCTTTAAATGTAAACAAACAATTATAAACAATATTTGGGAATCTGGGTGTAGTTTTTTTCTCTCCAAACTGCTTCCTTCTGTATGGGGGCACTGTTAATCGGGTCTTTAATGGTGTAGCCTATGTGCTAGGTTCACCTCAGTTAGTAGTTGGGCAAAGTAATTTTTTGAGGGTGTTTATGGCAACCTTTCAGGAGGCCTTGGTCCATGAAACCATATTAGTGTAAAAGCAATCCACATGATCTAATCTTCTGTGAAAACAAAAGAAGAACCTCTTTTCCAAAGCACCATATCCTTAGACCCAAATTCTGAAGCCAAGATACCTATATAATATACATGCTGATTTAGCTTAGCAGCCCATACAATGAAATGTCCCTCTGTACTTAGCTCCTTCACAGTCAAAAAATTCAAAGAAAACACAATAATATACATAATCCAGACTCTCTGTAAATTCTCCATTTTTACATAGCTTATTTTTCTTTATTCCTTTTAATCTATGACTATCTGTACTCTGTCTCTTTAAATACTTTCCTTTTCTAAAAGCATTAATTTATTTTATGACTCTCTATACTCTTTTTCTTTTCTCTCCCAAGCCTACGTACATTTATCCAACACTGTGACCCATTTAGAGGTCTTTTATACCTTAATCTGTCCTATTGTGAATCTCTAATTGTTTACTGTCCAAGAGTGCTTTGTAAAATGCTAAGCACTTCTTAAAAACTTAAGCTGTGTCATTGCTCGGGTGATACATCAGTGCCTGCTTGCCCCACCCAGTCCATCATGGCAGAGTCACTCATGCCTCTGAGCCACATACAGTGCCCCACTTCCAGGCACAAAGAAAGTCCACGTTGCCATCAAGCAAGCCATCACACTTTACTCACAAACCCCATCCAAATGTTCTGTCTCCCGCAGGAGCCAGAAATCGCACTGGCAGCATGGTCCAGAAAGTCAGCATTTTAAAACTGTGCAGCTTTTTTTTTCTGCTGCTGCTGCTGAGTCAGGAAAATCTCTCCTAAAGGAGCTGTGGCATGCCACCAGCAAATAGCAAAAACCTGTGCTAAATTCTATATTTGTGTCTAGAATTAGTTGACCATGTTGGAGTGTCAATTGTTTCAAGAAGAGGGCCCGTTTGTTCATCCTGGCCGCCCGGCTAGCTTACACCGAAAATAACAACACAGAAACTGTATTAATTAAAACACTGTTTGGCCATTAGCTCTATCTTATTATTGGCTAACTCTTACATTTTAGTTTAACCCATCTCCATTAATCTGCATATCGCAACATGGCAGTGGCTTACTGGAGATTCTAACTGGCGTCCATCTCAGGCAGAGGATTCATGGCTTCTCTGTCACAGCTTTCTTCCTCCCAGAATTCAGTTCTGTCTTCTTCACCTACCTTAACTCTGACCTAACAACTAGGCCCAAAGCAGTTTCTTTATTAACCAATGAAAGCAACACAAAGACAGAAGGACCTCATACACCAGATGACCTAGGGTTTTACCATCTTCAGTATCCTGGAGATCAAGTGTACTCTCTGGGGACTCTGACTGTTACTGAGGTTCCTTGTGCCCCTAGCTCTTTACTGATATTCCTCTCAGCCTTTCCTCCTTAGCCTATCGCCAGTCCTTTATGTCACCCACTGACATGCAGAAACACTTTCAACCATTGTGATGGTTTGAATTAGAATGGCCCCCATTGGCTCATATGTTTGAACTCTTGGTCTCCAGTTAGTGGAACTATTTGGAAAGAATTAGGAGGTGTGGCCTTGTTGGAGTAGATGTGTCAATGGGATGGGCTTTGAGGTTACAAAAGTCCATGCCAACCAGTCACAATCTGTCTCTGCCTTCTGTCTGTGGATCAGGTAAGCTCTCAGTTACTGCTATACCTTCATGCCTGCCTGTCCCCATGCCCCTTGCCTGTCTTAGAGTTTTTATTGCTATGAAGAGATACCATGACCACAACAACTCATTTAAAAAAATTAATTAGGGTATCTCATTTGCAATTTCAGAGGTTCAGTCCATTATCATTATGATGGAAAACATGGTGGCATGCAGGGAGATGTGGTACTGATTACATCTAGACCATAAGGCAGCAGGAAGCTAACTGTGACACTGGAAAGTATCCAGAGCTTAAGAAACCTCAAAGCCTTCCCCCACAATGACACACTTCCTCCAACAAGGCCAAACCCACCCCAAGAAAGTCACACTCCTAATAGTGCCACTCACTATGAGATTATGGGGATCAATTATGTATTCAAATTACCACACTGCCATAATGGTCATAGACTAGCTCTCTAAAATAATAAGCAAGCCTCAATTAAATACTTCATCTTACAAGTTTTCTTGGTCATAGTATTTTTTCACAGCAATAGAACAGTAACTAAGACAATCAGAAACTCCACACCCACCACATTTGCCTATAATACAGATTGGGCAATGTCAACTAAAGAATGGAAAACCTACCCAAAAAGGAAAGACCTGACATCTATGCCAAGAAACACCTCAGTCATCATGAATTAGATCACAGCACAAAGACACAAACATGAACAGCTAAGACAGTATGTCTTCACCAGAATCCAGTAAGCCTATTACAATGGCCCCTGAAGATGCAATTAGGTGCAGCATAAGAAAAGCACTTCAAAATAGAAATGTGTGTGTCTGTGTGTGTACAGGCACACACACATGCACACACACGTGCACACACATGTGTACACACACATGCACCTGTGTGTTTTCAAGAACCTTAAAGGTGATATAAATAAATTCCTCAATGAAAATACAGTTTAAAGAAAACATTGAAAAAATGAAACACATTTTAAAAAATAAAAAAAGAAATAGAATCACTAAAGAAAACACAAACTGAATTAAACTGGATTTCACACCAAAAACTCAGACATTGAGCAGAAAGTTTCAGGACTTGAGGATAAAGTAGAAGAAACTGATAGCTCAGTAAAGAAAATGTTAAATTTTTAAAATCCAAGCACAAAAAACCAGGAAATCTAGGACACTATAAAACAGCCAGCCAAACCTATGAATAATAGGGATAGAGGAAGGAGAAGAAACCCAGATCAAAGTCACACACAAAAAAAAAATTAAGAGAATCATAAAAAAAATCCCAATCTAAAGAAGGAGGTACCTACCAAGCTATAAGAATCATATAGAACACAAAATAGGTAAAAACAGAATAAAATTATCCATTAAACATAATAATCAAAGCAATAAATCTACAAAATAAAGATATTAGAAGCTGCAAGGGGAAAGGTAAATTCATAAATAAAATCAGGCCCATTAAAATAATACCTGGTATTTCAATGGAGACTGAAAGGTCCTGAACAGTTGTTTTACAAACTCTGGGAAACAACAGACTACAATAACCAGCAAAACTATCAATCACAACAGGCAGAGAAAGAAAAGCATTCTATGATAAAAACAAATTTAAGTAATTTCAACCTACCACCCCACAACTCTAGAAAGGCATTAGAACAAAGACATCAATCTGAAGAGATTGATTAACAATATCAAAAAAAAAAGGAATAAATAATTCCAGAACAGTAAATCAAAAGAGGTGGGGGAAACCCATACCAAAACAACAAAATAACAAAAATCAATAAGCGCTTCTCATTGATAAATATAGTGATATTTAGTTTGTATTTTAATAAATAAAGCTTGCCTGAAGATCAGAGAGTAAAACAGCCACCCTGGTCAGTCTTAAATACCAAGCAGTGGTGACTGAGTAGTCACACTAGTTTGCCATAAAAATTGGGCTGTAGTGGTGCATGCTTTTAATCCTAGTCCTAGAGAGAAATATAAAATGGGAGGAGACAGCTCTCAGATTCTGTTTCACTCTGAGGATTCCTGGAGGAAGGATCACCATTTATGACTAACGTAGAAAGAGCAAGTGACTGACTTTTGCTTTTCTAACCATCAGGTTGGACCTTCAGGTTGAACTCCAATATTTGTCTCTGGGTTTTTATAAATTGGGATACATTTGGCACTCAACACTTGGTGTACAAATTCATTAAAAAGTCATTTGCCTGATGCTTTTTAGCCACTGGAACAGACCAGAACTAGATTCAAACCTATCCACCTCCATTCTGTAGAAAAACTAGTGTTCCTAACTTCCATCCACCCTGGCTTAGCATCATATCCTGCCTCCTATCCTGTCTTGCCTGTCTGACTGTGGTCTCCTGTGGCACCCGCAGCTTGCTGCCACCCTGCACAGCACCCACACAGCCTCCCATGTCCCAACCCTGCAACTTCCTGTGGCTTCTGTGGACCCTGCAACTTGCCAGCAACCCCTGCGTGCAGCCCACATGCAGCTACCCTGGCTTCTGGTGGCTCTCGAGGCCTATGTGCACCAGCTGCACAGGTACCCTGACCAGTGTCTCTTTAACTAAAATTCATTCAGTTTGGTTTTGAGTTCTACTTAGAAACTCCACAGGTTGGTAACATTAGAACACGTATGACAGGAGCTTCAGGGTCTCTGGACTGCTTTAGCAGTATAACTGCAACACCTGCTGGCCCACATCGCTATTAAACCTTAAATTCTTATTTGAACCAGGATTTTAACAGAAGTAAGTCATCTGATATTGGAAAACAATATCACCATCCAGGAATTTAAAAATCTTTTCATTATACTATGGGGGGAGTTCTAGAATAGGTATATGACCTATCTGGGACGTGTACATTCTTAGCCATAGCTGCTAATAGTTTAATACTTTATAATATATCCTTAAAGAAATGGCTCAATGACAGAATCAAGAATGAGAAACTTTTAAAAATGATATAGACTTTACAGACTAGTAATGAGAAGTTGGCTGAAAGAATTCATATCATTGAAAGTGATAATGATAATTTCACAGGAAAAATTCACTCCATTCAATGGTATATGAAACTTTACATACTGGTACTAAGAGGTTATCTGAAAGGATTAATACTGTTGAAGTTGACAATCAAAATCTATTTAAAAGTTATTACAAACTAGTAAATAGAATATACCTCCTGGAAGGCAATCTACATGCCAACCAAATAATCTCTAAGGATGAGAAGATTTCATTAATGGAAAAACTTAAAAGATTTGGGATCATATGTACATGATGAGAACTAAAAATTAATTTATTTGATGAAAGTTTTAGAACTATTTACAGGTCAATAGATTCACAGTCTACAAATATTGCTAGTACCTCTCAGAGTCAGAGATACCTTATGACTTAACAAGAATTTTAGCTAGTTATCCTGTCACTATTTCTTGTAGTGCATTTCATTTGTATTTTAATATACAAAGCTTGCCTGAGGATCAGAAAAGTAAAACAGCCATACTGGTCAACCTTACAGACCAGACAATAACACATACCTTTAATCCCAGTAGCCACAATGACACACGCCTTTAATCCCAGTAGCTACACTAGCTTGCCATAGAAACCAGGTGGTGGTGGTGCATGCCCTTAATCCCAGTACTAGAGAGGATTATAAAACAGGAAGAGAGAGCTCTCAGTATCAGTTTCATTCTGAGGTTTCCTAGAGGCAGGATTACGATTACGATTTTCAGACTGAGGTCAAGGTAAAAGCCAGTGGCTCACTGCATTACTTTTCTGGTCTTCAGGTTGAACCCCAATATCTGCCACTGAGTTTTTATTAATTGTGCTTCAATTCCTAAAAAATCAGCAAATAGTAAATACCCAAAAGGATATAAAGAATGTAAATGGGAGCCTATACACATGAAAGATATAAAAGATAATAAGGAAGCAGTAGTATCTTACAGCATGCATTCACCATATGTGAGGAAGTTGGTAGAGACATGGGCTTCAAGAAATAAGATTATTCCACATGATTGGCGTCAAGTAGTCTCAGCTGTATTAGACTGTGGTCCAAAGCTACAGTGTCAGAGTTATTGTAGAGAGGAAGCTAAGGTCCTTAAACATCAAGGTAGATGCAGAGATTTTAAAGCCTCCCAAGATCAAATTCTTGGTGAGGGCTGTTTTGCTGATCTGAATAGTCAAGCTACATACAATGAACACATATTGTCCCTATGCTATACAGCAGCCTTGAATGCTTGGGACCAGATTCAAGAATAGTAAATAGAATTGAATCACATATTAATGTTATACAAGGTCCATGAGAATCACTTAATGACTTTTTGCAAAGATTAACTAAAGATGTACAAATAGGGGTAGCAGATCCAGAAGCTAGATGAGTACTCATTGAATCTCTGGCTTTTGAAATGCTAATTTAGAATAAAAAAAATACTTGGGTCCTTAAAGGTCAGGTCAGCACTAATGGACAAATGGATCCTACACATAGCCAATGTTGAGTCCTTTGACAATAACACTGAGGCTTGGGTAGGAGAAGCAATTTCCAAAGATATGAAGAAAAAAATCAAAATACCAAATGTTTTAATTGTGGTAGAATAGGCCATCTGAGAAGGGATTGTAGACAGAGTGTTCCTACAAATAATGTTTCTTCTGGGAATGACCCAAATAGAAGTCCCCAACCTTCTGGATTATGCAGAAGATGTGGCAAAGGCCAACGTTGGACCAATGAATGTAGATCAAAGAGACAAACAACACAACCTGTTATCCACAGGAAACTCCTTGAGGGACTTCTTGCCACCCCCCAGATCAAAGAACGTGGTCCAGTCATTCCCAGTCACTGCAAAAGACATGCCTCCCCAGTAAAATTGGAAAATCCAGTGCCTGTTGCAAAAAAATTATACTTCTATGGATGACACATAGCCATGGAGGATGAATCAAAATTTCTAGAAAATAGAAAATGTATCTTTTGGCAGACTTCTATAAATGATTAAAGACCAAAGCTGAGAGTATAAATAAATAACAATATAATTGAAGGATTATTGGACACAGGTGCAGATGTGACAATTATTACTCCAGAATCCTAGCATCCTAATTGGCCTCTTCAGGAGGCAGATGTTCAATTCATAGGAAATGGAACCATATCTCAGGTAAAACAAAACAAGAGAAGGGTTGATTACATAGGACCAAAATAACAGAAATAAGCTGAGGCCATATTGAACTAATATAGCAATGAATCTATGGAGTTGCGATCTGTTACAATGATGTAATACACAGATTAACATTCCTGCAATCTCAGAAATGGACCATAAACCAACACATTGTTCTGGGAAGGATGTTATGAGGTACTATAAAAAACAGTCACCAACCATTAATGCTGTACAAAAACACACAACAACAACTGGTGAACTCTCAGAGGTACCAACGGCCCTATCTTTAAAATAATTAACTAAGAAACCTATATGGATTAAGCAATGGCCTTTAACAAAAGAGAAATAGCAGGCTTTAGAATAGCTGGTATGGGGCAACTAGATGTTTAGCATATTGAAGAATCAACCAGCCTTTGTAATTTTGTATTTGTTGCTAAAAAAAAAAAATCTGGAAAATGGAGAATAGTAACAGATCTAAGAACTGTTAATAAGGTGATCTAACCAATGGGTTCTCTACAATCTGAAATTCGTTTGCCTTCCCTATTGCGTAGTGGATGGCCTCTTATAGTTATTGATTTTAAAGATTGTTTCCTCACTACCTTTACAAGAAAAGACAAAGAAAATTTGCCTATACAGTACCTACTTATAATAATTTTCAGTCTGCTAAAATATATCAATGAAAGATTCTTCCACAGGAAATGTTAAAAAGGCCCACCCTGTGTCAAAATTTTGTAAGTCAGTCATTAAAAATGATACATAAGCAATTTCCTGACTCTATAGATTACAATTACATGGATGACGTTTTTGCTACCTGATTCAAATGCAGACACTTTAGAAAAAAATTGTAAACAGATAAATTAAAGTTTGCCTAGTTGTAGACTACAAATTGCTCCTGAAAAAATGCAAAGAGAAAATTCTATTATTTAGGTTATAAAGTAGGTTTACAAAAAATTAAACCTCAAAAAGTGCAAGTTAAGAGATCAATTGCAGAGTCTTAATGACTTCCAAATATTGCTAGGAGACATCTCCCAGATACAATCCACTATTGGGATAAAACCTGATGACCTTCCAGAAAGTGTGGAATATATACACATTAGAATACTACTCAGTGGAAAAAAATAATGACATCTTGAATTTTGCATGCAAATGGATGGAAATAGAAAACTCCATCCT